>JBCJKH010044589.1:0-12085 GCA_039877255.1 Loriculus beryllinus
CATGTGCTTTCAGTTTTCCAATTGCTATTGCTTGTGTATAATCTTTATTGCTAATAGAAGGAACTGAGAAAAAAATTTATACCTTCAATGTAATGTATAGCAGAAACATGCACTGCCAACGCTTTAACTTTCATTTCTACTGAGGCTCCTTTATTCTATTTCAGCATTACAAAGAGTCAGGAAGATTCTCTATCAGAATAATAGGCTTGATAAAAATGGGTTTCAGGTCTGTACAATCTATTCCCCACAACTAAATTAAACAAGGGTGAAGCCAGTGAGCTTTGCATCTCTGGGGTCAAACAGAAGTAATTACATTATGGAAGTCTATTTCTTCTCTGAGTACTTTCTCCATCAAGATGAGCTCAGTACACAATAGGGCCCTGCATATTTCATAATTTTTAGTCAGACTACAAAGCACCTTCTCTTTCTAGTAAATTCGTTTTGGACCTACATCCCAGGGAACACATTTCAGCAATAAAGTGCCTGTCTTATCTCTAAACCACCAAGTAACCTTTTGGCACACAAACACATCTTGCCCATCATCTTCTAATGCAGTAGATAGGAGATGCAAGCTCAACACTAAAGCCTCAGTTCACTGAAGTCCTAAAGCACGTAAGAAAACTTTAAAAAGAGACAATAAAGATACCACTTTTTTGCTATGATTTACAGAACCGGATCTCTCATCCTCTAGAGAATAGAAGACATCAGAATTCAAAATTGGTCTATCGCTAAGAATTACAGTTAAAGCACTATCTATATCAGGAAACAAATGTTACTATTCCTTTTGCCAACTAACACCCCCCATCTCCTAAATACATCTCTGCCCTGCAATTTGGCCTTCTAGAAATAACTTCCCAGAGAAAAATGAATCAGAGAGGTGTGAGAGTGCTAAAACAATTCTCAAGAGTTCCCAGATGAAAAATGTCTGAGCATAAATCACTGAGAAACTTCCACAACTATTTCTCCTCACACAAGAAGAAAGTTTGGAATTGGAGAGACTCCAGACAAGGGCTCGCTGCATGCTTCTGCTGAGACTCAGGCTTGTAAATAGGCACTAGAATAGAGATGAGTGACAGTTGTAAAATAGATCTTGGCCAGGTTAAAATCCAAGGAGCCCCTTATCATGTATTAAATGACAGCAGTAACACAGTCCCAGTACAATCTTGGCCATCAGTAGCCAGCATACCCTGAACAGAGAAAAAGCCCCACATAAAATTCCTTTACATTGTCACGGAAGCAACACATTTACAGTTTGTGTCAGGAATCTAAATCCTTGAGCTGCCATGGGATCCTCTTAAATACTCAGCAATGAACAAGGGGAGGAAAGGAATATCTGAAACAGTTTTTATTAATTCCCTCTAATTTCCTTTGGTTTTTAATTCTATTTTCATGCTTCTTTTTCATGCCTGTCATTCATCCAGCACATCAAGAAAATGAAGGCAATATAAGTAAACAGTACAGAATCAGTTCTCCATCCCTCATTGTATTTCACAACATTCAAGTTACTACCTTAATCTTCATAACCCTTTCTGAACTTCAGAACCTTGCTTCTTCAAATCCCCCAAATTATATTGTTTTGCTTCATGCAACTTCTTTCCCTCAGCTTTCATTTCAAATTCATGTGATTAAAGCCTCTTATTTCACTGTTGTGCTGCATCTGTTCCAGGGCCAGATTTCAGCCTTCTACTCAAGTTTTACACATCACAGCTTAACCTGTTGGATATATTTTGGCTATAACAAAATCGATCTTTGTTTTTCATTAACATTCATCCTTGTCTCTTAACCGGAGGGCACAGGAACTATTAGCAACGAATTTCATAGACTTAAGGTGAAGGTTAGAAGGAAGAGGATCCATATGGGACATTCTGCACTGCTATGACATCCATCAGAGTTCACAAACAGGAAGCATGTGTACTCATTGAAGCTGTTATACAGATTGTACCACAAATCCTCCTTTTAATATCCAAAATACATCATTGGAAGGAAAAGCCTCGTGCAGTTTCTGAAGGAACAACTGTGAATTTCAGCTCCAGTAATGTTTAATCCAATGAGTTTATGCTGGCAGAGCAGCATAAAGAATCAAAACACTCAAATTAGATGCAGAGGCTCAGGGCAGAAAAGAACTTGCCTACATGAAGATGTTCATTGCCTTTGACTGGTACCATAATCATTCTTCTAATTGAGAGCACAGTACATACTTACTGTCAGTGTGTACCTGACCTAAAACATTTTGCTCTTTAAATATTTCATGAGTCCCATCATTGGGAAGTTATCAGCACACCACTAGTATACATGACATGTTTGAATTCCATTGTCCCAGAAGGCGCTTGCTGATCACTAGATTTCTAAGTAGAATAACCCAAGTGGTACATGAATCTTTGATCAAACATGAAGAGCTGGTGTTAAACAGCTGTAAAAAAGGCAAGGAAGAAACAGCAAACAACACATTACTCTCTGCTAGTTAGATTATGGGCTTCATTTTCACGAGGGCCCTGGGAAAAGAAAAGCTTGTTTGGAACTACTTAGAAATTACAAAATAACTTAATAGACATCAGTAGATTTGTTTATTTTAATAAACATTTCCCTTTTCAATTGAACATTTTTTCTAACACACGTATATTACATGGACAAACCCAAGGTGATGTAAAATCAGTCACCATCAGCACGATGAGGACTTCAGAGTTTCACTTCACACTTTGGTATGCTTTGTTAAGTGTCACTGTGAGGGGGACACTGCCACGTGGAACAGGTCAGCTGCCCCGAATAAACAGTCATTTCTTTTCCCAAGGCATAGGGTGGGAGAAAACATGAATGGAGATCCGAGAGGAAAGCACATCTTGCAGGATGGCACAAGCAGCAACAGATTTCTCAGCAGTGAGCAAGGCTTAGAAACTCCACGTTTCTGAAAGGCTCCTCACATTTCATTTCTATGTGCTGCATAGGTATGTGTATAACACACAACTCCTAAGCCAGCTGAGGATCTGCTACCACTCAGCTGGTAAAGAAACGTCACTGGTAATGGAAGAAACTCACCATCCTAAATCATGAAGTGACTATTCCTAGCTCTGGCCACTGACCAACCATGGAGTCTCAGATACAACAGTACTTGTATTCATTCCTTTGACCTAGTGTTTCCTTTGTCTGTTTAAAAGCAGCATCTTCCCTCCCCAGACCTTGTGTAGATGCACACTCAGAACGCTGTGCATTGAGCCC
Organism: Loriculus beryllinus; assembly: GCA_039877255.1. Classification (NCBI taxonomy): domain Eukaryota; kingdom Metazoa; phylum Chordata; class Aves; order Psittaciformes; family Psittacidae; genus Loriculus; species Loriculus beryllinus. Next base: position 3,214 of record JBCJKH010044589.1, read on the forward strand.
CCCTTGTTTTGTGCTTCTGGGAGTAAACATAATACAAATCATTAAATAGCAGTAAAATGGACAAGAGCAGTAATTATACCATCTAATGTGTGATCTGAGCTGGGCAGCCTGTATGCATTATCACAGCCACTCAGTTCAGAACATCTTAACAACAACATCCTCTTATGAATGCAAGGTCAAGCAAAAATAGGAGCATGGTGAGAAGGAAATCTTTAGGATGATCACTCAGGGAGCCATCACTAATATAGGCAACATCGAGCACTCAGTGGAGAATACAGGGTGCCCAACTGAATATTCAAATATAAATTGGTCAACCAGGAACATTTGAAACCAATTACTTCTTTCCCAAGCAATTGTAATGGAATGATTATGCAGGCGGATGGAAAGGAGAGAATTAAATGCATCGGAGGAAGCGTGGGAGGACAGCAGCTCACTCAGTGATAAGATGTACTGTGTGCTTTTAATAAATAGCAACAAATTGCACGTATCCAGTTAAAGTCAAGCAGTGAGGCAAGTACTTTCCTGAACTCAGTCCAAAAAACTATTCTCATCCTTGTTGGCTTCAGAAAAAAATACCATTTCAGAGAGCATGAAGGTGCCAAGGTATTTCTCATTATCTGACATATCTCAGAAGGGGAGCTTGTCAGCAGCTCCTCAGTAGCTCCTCAGTTTGAGTCATCAGTACTGAAATGGCTACCTTAAAATACTTCTTTTTCTACTAGATGCTGCATGTATGTGTGTGATTCTGAAGGAGGGTTTAATGCGTGTTACAAAGGATTTGTTTTTCTAAGCAATGCAGCAGTGAAGCACGAAGTTCTCAGGAGAGCCTGAGACCAGGGCTCCTCCTGAAGCTCAATTTAGTAGTGGTTTAGGTCTTGGTTTTATTATTATACATAACCTTTTCACTCCATCTGACATGAAACAATTCTGACAGGTTTATTAAAACCTTTTGTTATTACACTTGACATTTAGGAAGGGGAGATGATAAACAAGCAGAAGAATGACACGTTTGCCAGAAAGTCAGACTCTGGTGAGAGCCTTCTCCCTCGCCTCCTTTCTAAATGAGATCTACCCTTTTCAGTCATCTCTCTAGGAAAAAGTAGTTTTTTCTTTACTTGAACTACTAAGTTTGATCTTGCTTTTGAATTCCAAACACTGTGACTTCTCTGCTTCCAAACCACAGAGGTCTTAGGCAAGTAAAGATTATTTTATTTAAGGCACAAGGCAAAGGGCAGCAAGTTTTACCATAGTAAAATCATGCTGAAATTTAATATAGTTTGACACCAACTGAACTGATTTGAATTGCGTATTGCCTAAGCTGCTCTTCATTAGCCATTAAACTGCAGTTGCCTAGGGAGCAACATGGGGAGCATATCACTCTCCAGTACACACATGGAATCATAGAATAGCTGAGGTTGGAAAGGACCTTAAGATCATCTAGTTCCAACCTCCCTGCCATGTGCAGTGACACCACATACAGAAAGCATGCAATTAATTCTGTATTATGAGTTGCATATATATATAAATACTGTATTGCTACACAACTACATATTAGAAAATTATATTTAGTAAATAAACTTAAAGTACTGCACACCCAAAATTTGAGCCAGAAGTAAAGAATTAAGAGCAGATGGTTTTGGAGCACACCAGATGTACTCAGAAACCATGTAAACTCATGCACTGGTTCAAAAATCACAGCACCAACGTTTAAATCACATCAGATGAGCATCACAGTGACCTCCACAGACCTAACCCCATGTTGAACATCCCTACTGCCAATACAGGCTTGCTCCCCTTCAGGTGCAGGTGAACAGGAGGCAGGGTGGGCTTTGGTCTTAACCCCACCCAAAGTCATAACATGAACATGAAGCACACCCAGATTACAGAGGTCAAAGGGTTCCCACATCTCCATTTTTGCCAAGTACTAAGCAGCTTTTATATTAAACTATAAAGTTAAATTCCTTTTCCTTTTGGTCTATGTTTTAAGTAAAGGAGCATGAGTATTTTTTGCGTGCTGCCAAGGAGATGCTTTGTTTGTTTCTGCCTGTTATTGTGTTTTGTCACTGCTGTTTAATACCTCCTGGGTCTCAGTTCTCTGATATTTCCACACTTCTACGTTCTGGTGCTGTGGGAAGGCAGAAAAAAAAGCTTGAGGAATCCAGACTGGCAAGTGATATACCACAGTGAGCATCATCCTTCAGGCTTTGTTGCTGACCAGCTGTGTAAGCAACTCAGAGATGCTTTTCTCCTTCTATGTTTTCTTTCTCTAGTTAGGTAAGTGCAGCACAACAGGAGCTGTCATTCAGTGTATGTTTGTACACAGCATCTATCTCGGGGATCTTGATCAGAATCAGCAGGCACTACAGTAATAAACAAGCAAACAATAGGGGATATTCATTTTAGAATATATGAATTAATCCAGAGGCCCATCTCCCACATACACTTAGCTTCCACTTAGATTGTAAGCCCAGTGTGAGAAGCCTTTTTCTTCCTGTCTTTGTGTATAGAGCACAGGCAAAGAACCTCTCTGTCACTTCCATCAGTCACTGCTCTGTGAGCTGTACCTGTACACTGTGCATGTAAAACCACAGCTTTCTTGGAAGGGGGCTGATATTTGTCAATAAAAGAGAAGAAACCCAGACAAGTTGGGCACTGCTCTGGTGCAGTGTTAGCAAATCCAGCCGTGCTCATTATTCCCAGTTAGAAACAACTGCAAGAGACTTGCTTGGATGGGCTCATCCTGCCATAGAGAAACGTTTAGAACCCCAATACACATGGGGTTGCATTTAAGTTTCATTGCGCTTTCGTTTTTGCAAGAGTAACTACAGGAAGGAACGAAAAATGGTGTATGGAAAGAAATGTGACATACCCAAATGTCACCAGGAACATGGAGCAACTATAAAGCTCTATATTCATCACCGGTTTCTTCCAATGACTGCATTCTTTAGCAATTAGGGCTGGGTTGATGAGTTATTTCCTTGGCATTATTGTATTATTTAAAGGATGTTAAAACATCACAAATGAAAGTGATCTATGCCTGAAAATGTGCTTTGGGCAAGCGAAACAGCTCTGCATTGATCAAATTTGTTACAATTTCTATGGCACTTTCCAGTAGAGGAATAAAGCCTCAACCATGTTTCATTTTGAGTCAGCATTATCAAAACAGAATCCTTTTACATTTCTCCGTAAAAGCGCTTTGGAGAACTGAGTTCATGAGAGCCTGAATAAACCGAGGACTTTGCTTTCAAGTACAAGAATTAAGTTCTGGTTTTGGTCTTGTCTAATATTGCAATTAGGCCCGAAAGGACAAACCTAAATAACAGAGAAGTAATACAGCTGAACAAACAGCGTGAAGTTTGCACCACCTGTATTGGGCATGAAGGATGCTGAACAAATGCATGATTTCTGAAAGTGTTAGATATTTTAAGTTTAAAGAATAACTTGATAACTATGTAAGAAATATTGATGTTTTCTGTATTTAGAAGAATGTTCTGTCACAAAGCATTCAAAGACTACTGAAAATTCATTCGTATAAATACATAACTATATATTGAGAATCATTCACATTGAGAAGGAGGCAGAGCAAAGAGAACACAAATCCCAGGTGCATTATAGCACCAGCATCCACAGATCCTGGAGTCTGCACGAGGGGAGGATGTAAAGAGCCAGCTAGCAAAGCATGACAAGGATATTTTCTTTAATATCATGCTTAAAAATTACAATAAGACCACTTCAAAGACACTTTAAAGACCCTCAGAATTTATTTTGATGCAATTTAACCATTCGGTTTCCCATCATTTTAAGAACTGGAATGCACCCTGTAATGCTTCTTGAGCAATGAAAAAACTCAGTCTCAAGTCTGCATGAAGAATGACGCTCACAATAATACTAAATACAGTCAAAGTGAGATCAGAATTACTATTGCCTTGGCAGTGCTAGAAATACTGGGTTTAGTTGTTAGAAATTAAACAGGAAAAAAAAAAAAAAAACCATTCACCTTATAGGAATTTTGGGTTTTCCTAACAGGAACTTTCCAAGGACTGGATTTTCCAGCTTTAAATATCCTGACATTTAACACTACTGCTTTTAAATTGCCCTTATACCTGGTCATAAAAGTTTATTCAAAAGACAAATTTCATATAATCTGTACTCATACAGCACATCCTGAGGTCACATTATCCTCTGCTGCAGAGACATTCGTCTGCATTTCATATGCAGATGCCAATAACAGAGACTGAAATCATATTAAATACTGAGACTGTCATAAAATCATATCTAGTAGATAAAGAAAACCTTTACAAGCAGCATGATGGGCAAAAATCTGTGATAGGAAACAACCCAGGTTATCGTACCCATTCAGCACCGGAAGATGTGCACACAGATGCCTTTGAAGTGATGGCCTATGGCATCTTGCTTTAAAACTGAAAGTAATGAATCTATGAGAGAAATCAAAGCCACCAGGTACTTAATTTGTGCATTCCCTTGATGATCCAAACCTTTGATTCATAGTATTTTGATCTAACAAGCCATATTCTTGTCTGTAACCTAATCTTTAAACACCAATATCATTGTGGAAATGCGGCAGAAAATGCCCATTATTCCCTGAAATAAAATAGAGTTCCAACACATGTACTGGGATAGGGATAGCTCACTCTTAACACCTACTTTTTCCAACTGTCTGCTCTATGTCATGCTGCAGTCACCCAGAAATCAGCACAAATAAAATGCTGCTGAGAGAAATTATTTGATACTTGCTAGCCAATGGCTCTCAACCTGTGCTGTTCAAGAGAAAAAAATCACATCAAGTATTTAAACAACTGTGGACGAAACCAAACGTAAATCCTAACATCATCAACCATTGTCATATACACAGTAGGTTGTACAATCCCATGGCTGGGAAGGTCCTGAACTCCTAAGAGCCAGGAAACTGTTTGGAGCAAAGGAACTTTCCTTTTTGTTTATCAGTCATTCACTGCCTTGCTATCAGATAGGTCACAATGACTGAAAAGGTCTGTCCAAGGACTAAATGCAAGGAGTCAGTAATGAAACAACATTACAACTTTGATGAATCATTTAAAAAAGGAAATTAAAAAGAAATTCTCTTGGCAGATGGAGAAGTCAAACAATCAGTACCAGAACAGTGATGCACCAGATGAAGGTAGCTGGGTTGTCATGGAGCTTAAGGCCACAACCATGCAAAGGTGTGAGTATCTGTGGATTTGGCCTCATGTGTACTGATCGTACTGGGATTAACTGCCTATCAGTTGGTACGGATGGTGAATTGTTATTTTTATTGAAGCACAGAAGTTACAGAATTCCGAACTAAAAGTAATCAAAAGACTATTTCTGTAAGTTATTCTTTTATGTCTCCAAGTTTGAGTTGTGGTATCTAATACTTTGCTGTATATATGGGGTCTAGAACACTCACATCAGTCTTCTAAAGGGGTGAATTTCTTTCCTGTTCCCAAAAAAGCAGGTCTCAACTTTGAAGTGATTGGGATCGACCAGAAAGACTCAGGATTTGCATTGTAATGACAAGGAAGCTCAAAGGGAGAATGATGGTCTGGCAGTAAACAAGCTGGAAAGACAGATGATGTGTATTACTGAATGAGTGGCTTTTCCTTTTATTCAAGACTTCTCTTACTGTTCCATCAGCCAGGGAGATGACTCATTAATCCGGTGTTTTGTGTTATGTTCTAAGTAGCCTGGCTGTATCTCCTCTGTGTTTTTAAACTGTCAGTTAGGTGTACAAAGCCATTCAGAAAGCTGGGGGGATGCTGCTAATTATCTCTGAGAACAAACAACAGTCCTCAGCTGGAGCAGCTCAATGGGAAAGTCTTTGTTATTTTTAGTACAAAGCCTTGCCTGCTTCTCAAACTGTTTTAAAACATTGCTTTGTTCTGCATATTGAATTGTTGGAGCCTGGGCTGAAGTGCCCCAAAGTGGGAGTCAGGACCACGTCCCTTGGTTCTGCCATTCACCTGCAGCAGTTCAGAGCCAGCTCTGAGACTGCGCATAAATAAATCCCCTCACCAGCCTAAATTTGTAAGATCAAAGTCCTAAAAGTGGAGGGGGTGGTGGCAATGCTCTTAGAGTCAGTTAAAACTCATGACTGAAGAACATATACAGCTGCCAGTGCTTGAAACTGTGGACTTTTCCAAACTTAAAGTAGCTGAAAAATCCAGCCTGCTGCTCCTCTTAAGAATATCATCACGTCACAGGGTTAAACGGGATGGAAAATTAACTGCTAATTAGAAAGTAAAATGCTAGAAATAGGTTTTAAAAGGAAAGCCAGTCAAGTTTAGTCTGTGAAAAGAAATACCATGAAATAGTTTGTGCTGGAAGGGACCTTAAAGCTCATCCAGCTCCAGACCTCTGGCACGGAAAGGGACACCTTCCACTAGAGCAGGTTGCTCCAAGCCCCGTCCAGCCTGGCCTTGAACACTGCCAGGGATGGGGCACGTTCATGACGTATAATGCAAAGCAAATTAACAGAGATAATATGGTAAACAGATGTAATTGTCAGGTTCAATTCAATGAGTTGAATTAGTTCCTGGTTGAAGTTAATGTTAAGAAATTCAGTTCTGTTAACTTTAAAGTAAGCAAAATTTATTTGTCCATTAGCTCACACAACCTGCGGTGGAATGACAGTAAGAAATAGCAATGGCATTTGACAAGCGAGGTATGCATTTCTTATCCTTAACATCTCTTTATTTGGAAATAACCTCTGTAATAAGGAGGGAACTGATATAGGTGATCAGTCCTTGGGGTTTACTGCAGCATCTCTAAGAACAACCAAAACTAAGTTTCTCAAGTTGCCTTTCTGGAAGAGTCCACAGTACAGAAACATCGGACTGACACAAACCCCACAAGGAGAACAAAACTCATCTGGCAGCAGTAAAGCTTGAAACCTACTGGCCCAGAAATGTCTTTAAAACAGAATCAAGGGTTCAAAGTCTTTACATTAGCAATAATAAGGAGCAGTGTGGATTTGCACAAGTCAAAGTTCTTCTCCTAGAGATCACGGATATCTCCCAACAAAGCTGAAGAAACACAGTCCCTATCACTCTGCCTTATATCTTAGGTATTGCCCAGGTCATTACTGAGCCCATAACCCACTTCCTATTTCATCCAGGTACGTTTGAATGGGTTCATACAAGCAATGTACAGTTTAGAGACCCAGGGCATGACAACATTCCATTATTTTGACATTTACCAAAGAGTCTTAAACTCTCCATTGCCTACAACGATAACAATCTCACTTGAGTACTCAGTCCATACCAGCGTAACTGTGTTTTAGAAGAGCACACACCTAGGCACTTGCATGTTACAGGTTCAGTCAGTTTATTGTTAACATGGCAAAAGATTTCTGAGACCATTTTCTACTAGTAGCACCTGTTGCTTTTGCTCAACCATTGACTGAAATAAAAATCAGCTAGTTTTTCCAGTTTGTCTTATAAAACCCCTTGCCAGGAGACTCAAATCTTGTAATTCTCTATCACTATCTTCTGCAAGACATTCACAGATAAGCATAAAGACAAAACAAGCACCCTATCAAACATCAGTGTCCTGAGGTTCCACATGAACTCAGTGTCCTGCCCTTGGGCTGGATAATGTCAAGCAGTGCATCTTTCAAACAGCAGAGTGAAGAATCAAACACAGCTGAAACTAATGCTTTCACAGCAAATCCTCTGCAGATTGACTTATTCTCTCCTGTGGGCTCAAGCAGATGCTCTACCCAATACATATTTGATAGACGCTGTATTACCAGAGATCCTCCTACTTGCACACGTTCAGTTGTTTCATGCAAATACCCTTCCTCATCTCCCCACGACTATAATCTCCATCTGTGCCTCAGTTTTCTGTCTGATGCCTGCTTGCAATGAAGAGGTAAACAAAAGACAACAGCTCTCTGTATATCTGAGTTTCAGCAACATGGAAATTGTTCCTTATGTGTGAAACTTTAACCGTTAGCCTTCCTGATTCACTTGGAAGTTATTCAATGAAGGAAGACCCAATGCAAAAAGAGCACATCCAGCTATTTGGATACTGTGAAGTTATGCTTCTCCTTTCCCTAAGTGGGAAATTCTTGGGTTTTCCTTCCTCTCTTTCCTGCACACACAAGTTTGGCAGCTTTTTGTTCACATTTCTTGACAAAATTGAGCTCCTCTCACCAAGTTCTCCACTACTCCTCCCTTCTGCAACTATAACTTTCAGAAGTTCAAAATGGTCTAAAGATACGCCAAATGAAAGTGTTGGGACTACACACACTCTGAAATATCTACACCAGGGATTTTTAGGGCTCTGAACTCTAGGAGACTGAGTATACCCTGGAAAATACCTGACCATTTGATCTGCCTGTCAGCAGAATTCCACTTGGGAGCTTCAGCAATGGAACAGAAATCAAGTGCCCGTAACAGTCACTTGAACAAGATTATGACCCAGATCCTGAAAGAAAAGGAGATATCACTGAAAGCTAAGTATGTATATATCTTCATGGATGTAATTATAATCTCTTAACTAATTGATTTGGCTATATTAAATCAGGATTTACCAAAGTGCAACAACACACAGAGAAACCTCTTACTTGTAGCCAACTTGGACAGAACCATATGGGTGTCAAAGCTCCAGAGATGACCATGTCCCTGTGACACCCATCTGATCAACCAGTGTGTACCATGTAGGTGTACCCCAGGGCAAGCTGTCCAGAAGACTGGTTCATGTGTGCTCACCAGCCTTCCCTTGCTTACTCCCAACTCAACTGCTTCCTTTCAGCCCTAAGCAAGAGGATGAGGAAGAGCCATTATGCTTTTCCTTGCAAAGCAGTGTCTTTGTGATCACAGGGGAAGGAGGCTCCATTCCCTTAGTCTCA
>JBCJKH010044591.1:0-14159 GCA_039877255.1 Loriculus beryllinus
GCCTTGAACACTGCCAGGGATGGGGCAGCCACAGCTTCTCTGGGCACCCTGTGCCAGCGCCTCAGCACCCTCACAGCCAAGAGCTTCTGCCTAAGAGCTCAGCTCAGTCTACCTGTAACTATGTTTGAAGCCCTCTGATTTTTCATGTGAGTTCCCGTATTCCACAAGTGTGGTGCAGAAATGTGACTTTCCTGATGTGAACTCAAGTTCTTCTTTGACTTCAGAAGCCAACTTGCCTGTTCATTTTTCTAGTTACACTGAAATGTGACATTGAGTGAGTTTGTCATGTGTGTCCTTGTGTTTTACAGATGGGCTGAAGCCAGAAACCAAGACTCTTCTTACCACTGCCTCCAAGAAGAAATCTAAGGCAGGGAAGGGGGATGCAACCAAAGAGGAAGAAAGCAGCAAGAGTGACTCAGTCCAACCTGTTACCATATCTCTTCAGTTTAAAAGATATGTCTTTGACACGCAGAAGAAGATGATTCAGTCCTGAGAAAGCAAGAACAGCCTCTGATCACATCTGAAAGATCAGACTCTGCAATGAATCTCAGGTGGAGCGTTTGTCTTGCTGCTTCTTCGCAGGCAGATCTGACTGTGTGCCTCCTCCGAAACCCCTGCAGTCTGCTTTTGTTCTGTTAGAACCTGCTCACTCTGTTACCTCTGCCATGTGAATCTGTAACAGGCTGTCTGACAGTGCTCTTTGCCAGCTGAGCACATCCAGGGCTCTGTGTTGCGACAGCGGTGTTTGTCTGGAGAGCTGATTGGAAGCTTCTCTTGATTTAGAAGTTTGCCACCAATATTAATCTAAACCTACTGGAGATGTGAGGTTCATGGAACCTGCAAAGCAAAGCAGATGGTTGTAGCTTTCCCTCCCCAAGCAAACTGGGACACGGAAAGCACACAACAGAGTAGGTGAAATGTGAAGTGGGTGTTTCGCATTCCTTCAGCTGCTGCTGTGTAAGATGCTATCTGAGAGATGGTATGGATGTGTTTAATAAATGATTTATATCTCAATGTTTTTCGTATTAAACAACACGATGTATGTAACTGAGAATGTTAATTGTTCTCATTGCTCTTCCAAAGGTTCAGAACTGATCTCCAATGATGTTTTATGTAGCTTTTCTGAATTTCCTGCCTGTTCTGCAGTGAATCCTACTCCAGAATTGTTTTCTCTTTTTTGGTATTTTTGTAACCGAAATCTTTTGTGTGTGAAAGAAAAAGTTGCCTCTGGAAATAGTCAAGGGCTTTATTTCATTAAAACAATGATAGAAGATTGCAGCATAAGCCTTGTAAAATGAGTATCTCCAAGATGCTTTAGAAACTATTAGTTGTTTAATAGAGATTTCATGGATGCTTTAGTTCTTCATCTCAATTTCATGTTCTGGGTTCATAAAAAGGAGAGCGCTGGTAATGTCCCTTCTTTGTTACTTACAAAGCATGGGGCATCTTAACATGAAACCCAACAATAATTCTACGGGTATGAGAGCTGCAGTCTGGAACAGAACTTGGGCTCGTCTCGGTGCATGGGAGATGTTATTTCCTGCCCTTTGAACCCAGAGTACTTCTGCTTGGTGCTGTTAAATAGCAGCCCGTGACCCATTTGCTGAGATCAGCCATGGAGGAGGACCCCATGTATAATGTAAGCATGTTAGTTGCACATGGAAGTAAATAACTGTAATAGATCGCTACACTTGTGAATCATATTATTACATTATTAGTAACACTCAGTGTTACCAAGTATCTGTTGATGGGCCCAAGTCTATCGTGTTATCATGGGTGTTTTTAGTCTTTCTTCTCCTTTTAATTTCCAGGTAACCCAAGTGGATACAGATGGCAAAAATACCAGCTCTTGAGAGGATATTTGCAGCTGGACAGTTGTGAAGCAGTGTAGGTCTGGTATCTAAACTAGTTTGATGGTGCCCCTTTAAATCAGAACAGAATTAGTGCTTTGTGGAATAATCCCAAACAGTTTCTGCTGAGTGAGTCCCAGCAAAGCTTTAGCACATCCCCTAAGATTATGGGGTATGCTTTCCATGTGATCCCAGAGGAATTAGGCAGGCAACTTCAGCTATGGCTTAATGTGACTTGTGCTGCCAGCTTTGCTGGAAAATGTATCCTTCTGTAATGACAAAAAGCATCTCAGCCCCCCATCACCTCTCCTTCCCCATTTCTTTCCTCTCCCCAGACACCCCCATAGGCAGTCTTTGTAAAGGATATTTATTATGTTATCTGTCTTCTATGTCTGTATCAAGTCCTGTGCCCTATACTGTTACCTCTGTTTGAGATGCTGCAGTGATGGAAGCTAGAGAAGCAGGTGACACAGGAGGAATGCTGGTACTGCCGTCCCAGGTTAGTCTAAGAATTCCTGGTATAAAGAGACTTCTCATTAATGAAAAAAAACCTCAAAAGTGAATAATTAAGGAATTTACATTTTTATCTGTATAATTCTAATGTCACATTTTAAATGGGTCACTGCATTCTGCCGCCTCTGATTGGAGCTCTGGAAAGGAAGGAGCACTCATCAGAAGTGTCCTGCTGTCAGATAGCAGTGGCTTTGGAGTTGCTGGCCTTGCACTTACAGGTTTTTGTCTTTCTTATTTCTAAGGCATTTTTGCCCAGTTCTGGAGAGGAGGCTGTCAGCGTAACTGCTGGTATGTGTATTTACAAAGCATTGTCTGGTTTCTCCCCTCTACTCTCTGCATGCCCTTAGCAGGTTCAGTTCTGGAACTTGTTCTGTTTTGAGAGCTCATCAATTCTGAAAACTTAGCTTTTCAGCCCTTGCTTGGCTGAAGGCTCTTATAGACCTGAGGGTCCCAGGGTGGGTTTGTTTGCTTGGGGTGCTTCAAGAGAAGGGAGCCTCATGCGAGTCCCCTCACCGCTGCCATACCCTGTCCTTGTGCTTTGTTATCCTCCACGTAGAGCCCCATCCTTTCATTTTGTTCCTCAGCAGAGGTTTGTGTAGGTCCGGCAGCTGTTGGAGACTGGGGTTTGGTTTTGTGTTTTTCCCCATTTGTAATTCCAAAAGGAGAACTTAAGCATGCCCAGGAACTTTGATTATAATGTGCTATTCCTGCAGATCTCTGGCTGCTGTCCTGAGGCTGTTGGATACACATTTGAAAAAGGGTGAAATGGTGGAACAAAATGATTATGGGAAAATCAAAGCTTTTCAAGACATTTGTAGGATGAACAGATGTTCAGACATTCTTTTAGTTGGTTTCCAGACAGACGTGGAGACTTTCCTTTCATCCCTCTAATCAGTGCATTATGCTGTAATTTGTAAAAATGGCATTAAAAAAATATTAACAGGGTCATATTGTGATCTACTGACTCTGTGTCATTAAGCTAGGAGTTAGGAACAGCAACTGGGAAGAGGGGTTAAGCGCTGCAGAATGCGCTGTGCTAGTGTATATTGTCAGGCTGTGCTATAATGAATCCAGAATGGAATAAAGCTGTAAAGAGGCTTTTTAATGCTAAGGTTGTCAGCATTGCAAAGCTAGGAATAATTGTGGCCATGCAGATGTTTGGTGAATAACACATCTTTGGGTTGTGGGGAGGACGGCAGTGAGGAAAGCTTTGTTTTTACAAGCCTGTTTTCTGCTTCTCCTTGGAATTTATTTGGGGGCTGCAGGCGGGCTTGTGCTCCTGCCGAGGGGCTGGAGCTGTGAGGATGGAAGCATGCGGTGCCGTAGCAGGGTTCAGTAGGTGGCATCCTTCACTTGGAATCAAACTGACATCTCCTCGTCCAAATCCCAGCTCTGCACTGGCATCCCAAAGGAAGAGCTTGAATTCAGCCTGCAGCCCATCTCTCAAAGGATGTTTCTGTTAAACACTTTAAATGTATTTAATGGCCTCAGTAGAACAGTTAACCCTGACTTGTTGACCAGCCCCTGAAGTACCCATGTCCTTTCTTGGTGTGTCTCAGTTGAAAACAGCTCTTGTCCTTAAATCCTACCAATTGTGTTAACTGGTTGCAAGTACCTGACTGTGGAAAAATGATCCATCCACGCTGGTGTGTACAAGAAACCTCTTTCTGGGCAGGAGGCACTTCTACTTGCTGGAGCTCTGCAGTTGAACAGCCACGGGGTGGCAGAGCAGAAGTGGGAGCCCAGCAGGATGAAGAGCTGGAGGGGATGCACTATGTCCTGAGGAGCCACGTTCCACCCCAGGACGGGGAGAGCAGCTCTGTGTTTGCCTCTGCAGGGTGCTCTGGGATCTTGTGACACACAGGATGAAAGGCAGCAGAGGGATGCTGCCTTATTAGAGGTTTCAAAAGTTCTTTGTGTGTTTTCTTTTTAGCTTAACATCCACAGTGACCTGGAAAGCTCTTTATTTACAAACACACGAGTTCTAAACAAACTTACTGAGGCTAGAAATAGAGTCATTTTAAGGTAGAGACTAGCACAGGGAGCTAACCTAGCAAGCCTGGGAGGAGGGGAAGGATGGGATGATTGCAGTCTTGCTGGATGATTGGTATCCAGCAGGAATTCAAGGATTTGGGGAGGTTGTGTTTAAGGAAGATTGGAGAAAGGGAATAATCTTTGGATTCCCCACAAATTCTCCTGTTCTGTACAAAAACGAAGTTTAAAACATTATCTGATGCAGTTGTAGCTCCAGTGTAGTTATAACAGGAGAAATTGTTGCCAATACCAGAAAATGGAGTGTTGTCCCACCTTTGCTGGTGGGCATGCAGCACTGGGTTTAGTTCCAGTCATTCCTGGACTTAAAGAGTTTACGATAGAGTGGGGTTTCCATTCCTCAGGAGGTATTGCATTTCTTTATATGTGTGTCTGACATGAGTACTTTTCAAAGATGGTATAACCAGTCTGTAAGGCTTGTACCTTCTCCTGCCTCCTCCAATGCCACTGTTGCTTGTCGAAGGTGAATGCTTCAAGGGAGCTTTGTTTCAAAACCTGTGGTGTGCATTCGTATGCTTTTCCTAGCAAACAACAGGAGAGGGAATCCCACCTAACTATTTTCTTTTTGGATCAACTATGGAAGGAACTCATCAAACAGAATCAGAAGAACCCTGCAATATCCTTGGGTAAATCTCAGCCCTACAAGGCTCGTTCTTAAGCATCCAACTGTCTCTCTGTTGAGTCCTTGCCAATCATGCCTGCTCTAGTTTATGCCTTTTAACCAAACAGCGATATGAGGTCTGGATTAAAAGCTGCTAAACTAACAACCTGGCAGTGACCGAGGTGCTTGTTTTGTGTCATTGTGTTGGCATTTTGATTAAACCCATTGCTTCTGATCCTTTAAGACATCTAGGCTGTTCATTAGCTCTAGAAGGCTCTGTTTAGATCAGTTTCTTCTCCTTTGATTGGAAGCCATGCAGCCTTTTTGTGTTTTGGTTGATGATTCTTAGATTTCTCAAGGGCCTTGTTCATGTCAATCAGAGAGACTCCATCCTTCCTGGACCACAGAATTGTGTTTGTTAGGCTGTATATGGCCCTCATTCAGACGTGTAGGAACCACTTCTTTTATACTATTCTCTATGAAAACTGATAGTTTAGTGCTTGTAACTTCAGTCTGGCAAGAGTAATCCGTGCCCTCATGGTGAATTCATTCGCAAAACAGCATTCCATAAGGGCAAGCTGAAACTTGGACCCCACACAGTGGTTTTGCCTAAACATTTTTGCTAATGTAAGCAATCTACCATTTAATTTTCTTTCTTAAGCTTCACTTCAACCAAAGCTGATTTGAACTCTGTACCCTCTGTGGGAATATTACTTTATTACTTGGAAAGGTCTTTCAGAAGCTCTTCTAGACACTGTCAAGTTGCTGAAATACTGTCTGCATTGGTGCCCACCTGTGTTAATATGTATGTGATTGCAGCAGAATTTGGATCATACTATCTGTGGAGGACATTAGAAATGGAAATGTGGTATAGAGAGATAATCATTGGAAGAAAAGTTGCTTACTCTCCAGGACTTGGAGATAACCAAAATTACTCCATCCCAAAAATTAGGCATCTGAGATGTTTTCATTGCCTGTATGTATACTGTAACTTCCCATCATTTCTTGTTACTGCAGAACATCTGAAGTACCCATTTTTATACTGTAGCAAGGAATGTTTTCTGCCTTGCCAACAATATCCTTTCCGGTGATTGATATCTTGGTTGTCATCACACACAGAGCCAAGGATTGTAGAGAATCAAGTGACTATTCCAAGTTCTCTTTCCTGAGTTATAACTGGCAATTCTAAGTGATGGATTTAGCATGAAATGTTTTGTAGAGGCCCAGAAGTGCTGTAACAATAGTATCTGTGGCCACATTTATTTAGCAATTTAAATCTGATGTTATAACAGGTACAGAAATGATTGAAGCATCACAGGTTTTTTAATACAAGTTTCTTTTCAAGTTGAGTTGTGGCGGGTTCAGCATTGAGAAAAGCTCTCTGCAAAGCATCTTGATGGATCAGCTCCAAGTTGTGAAAGTAGTTGACAGTCTTTGCCCTTGCTATATGATGTCTTTCAGAAACGATATGTGCAGTTCACTCTCACCAATATGTTTGCTGCAGTAAATCCATGACCATTTGATGGGTGCAGACCTGGAAGGAGTTCAATGAGTTGTCACTGTCACAGGTGGGATGTTGCAGATGTAGAGCTGAGTTGTCAGATGTGGGATGCTGAGCAGCAGGAAGTACCGTGTCATTTGCCTACCATGTGAAGGCCACTTCTGAGTCTAGCCTGGAGGGAGACACTTATTCCAGACTCCTCAGAGCACTTCCGTTCTTTCCTGGGGTAGAACTAAAGATGAAGCTATCTCAGACTTCAGTGAGGCAATGCAGACAGAATTTGTCTGTTTGTTCCTTAGTCCTTTCTGATTTGTGCTTTCTTCCAAAGGTGGATGAGAAGATGGATTGTCTGTTGTGCGCCATGCATTCTAACAAAGGAGGCTCATCTGGGAAATGTTATTTGTCTCCCAGTACTAAAATAGGTACAAGTGGTAACTTTGTCTAGAATTATTTGCTTAAAAAAATCATTAATATGATCTATGAAGGCACAACAAAACCCTCCTTCAGTTTGTACATAAGGTTTGCTAATTTTTCAGAGCCATTTTTGCTGGTTAGTGTGGGGTTCTTTTCCCCCCTTAATTAGAAATTTTAATTAGAGCATGCTGTGTATTAAGATGCTAAAGCTTTGAGTGGCAGTTTGCAATTGCAGAAGGATCAGCTGTCTGTAGGGCTGCAGCACAGCAGGGATTAGCTCACACCCCTCTGCCTGCAGGTGCATCCTGCTGCTTGAGCTGGATCATCAGAAAATGATGGAGGTAGCCTTCATCTTCCTCATCAGACCTTGTCCATTCCTGTTCCAAGGGACCCGAGTTCAGGGGAGATCTGCAGATGTGCTCATCATGCATAAGGTAAAAAGTCTCAAACCTGAATGGCAGAGAGGTGAGTTGTCAGACTATTTCACTCTGGGGTGATCAGCAGTGCCCCTTCACCTGCTCACCGCAGTTGTGATGCTGCCGGTGCAGGGAGCGTTCCTGTCTTTGGAGATCAGTGACTATGCTGGCACTTCTGCAGCTCCTGGTTTCAGTCCTGCCTGTGGAAGAGGCCTGCCTGAAGAGTTTTCTCCATCTCTGGTCTGGTGCTGTTGGCTGCCTGTAGCATATCGCTGGGTGTGAGAGAGCCTTGTGGGCTGATGTGTTTTGAGTTCCTCGAGCTCCCTTACCTCATTTTATTTCTCTCCTGCCTTAAAGCAGATTGGTGGAGAGATAGGGATGGATTCTAAAACACAAACATTTAACGTTTCCAGCATCATGCTCTTGGAAAGTACAAAAGCTTTTGCCATGGGTAATTATGGACTAACCTACTTGTAAGGGAGCTGTTTCCCCAAAGTTTTCACACTTGGTGGGTATCTTGTGTCCTTTGAGCCTGAAGATTTGTGTTTTTGTTCCTCCTCATGTCAGTGTGGGTTTTTCTGTTACCCACATGAATACCAAATCACTTCAAAAACTGCTGAAATGCATTTTCCAGCCTATCCTGTGGCACTCTAACCCGCAAGCTGATTATGTGACTGCAGTTTTAATTTGCTCTTTCCAGTCGATATCATGTTCTGTTGGAAGAGAAGTCGTGATTTCCCTTCCTTCTTGCTGTTTGTTTACCTTTATCAATGTCATCTAAGGAAGTGCAAATCTTTGCAACCTCTGTTGTTAAAGAAGACTGTCTGTGCTTCTGATGGGCTTATTGAATCGATGTGCTCTCCAAAATGCAGATTGATCAGTAGCATTTTAATAACTTCAGTCATATGTCTCTCTTCTTGAGCATCTATCCCCAGAGTCTGGCTGTGCAGGGTCCCTGTTCTATGGGGCTCTTCACAGCGATGCCCTCATCTTTTATCTTGGATGCTCCTGTCGATGTATCACTGTAGTTCAATGTATCTGTTCTTTGTGGTTACCTTTCACTTGTCAATACTCAATTTCAGCCCAGCTTTGGTGGTACTGAAGTTCCTCCTCCTCCTCTTCCTTCCAGTTAAATTTGGGCTGCTTGTAAACCTCTCCCATTTATAGCTCTTGTCTTTCTGGGAGGTCATTTAAGTTAAGCAAAACTGGGGCTAGCATGGAGGTTTCTGGCATTCTTTTAATCTTCCATTCAGGTAAAGCCAGACCCTTATTTTGCTTCTGTCCTTTCATTTCTTTGCCTTTTTTGCAGAAGACCTTTGGTAAGCTGATGCTTTATGAACGTTTGTTGTTCTTTTCAGTGTCCAGCAAACTGGGTTTGAGGGGTTTTGTCAGTAGCTGTCACAGGACTTTGCTATCATTAGGGTTGTTTGGGAGGGAGAGGGAACAGGTTCGTTCTTCCCACTATCTGGAATCTCTGGTGTTGCAGTATAAGCCTATTGTATTTGTTATCCCTGTCACTGTGGTACAGAGAACAGACTATTCCTTTTCTCTTTGCAGCACTCTTATGTACTTGCAGACTGATCAAAGCCACACTCAGTCGTCTTTTCTCTGGACTAAATGTTCTTGGTTTGTAATGTCTTGTTCTCCTGAGGCTGTTTCTGGACCTGGAGTTATTTCTGTCTTCCTAAATGGTCCATGCCTTTCCTTAAGCGTGTTTCTCTTAACTAGGCTATTCTCCAGCTAAAGCCCTCAAGAGCATTGACTGAACAAAGCAGGATTTTAACTCTGGGGGTGTCTCAGCCCATCCTGTTCATGCTTCCCCATCTGCAGGTTTTGCAGAATCAGGAGTTTGTTGCCTTAAGTTTAATGTGCGAGCTAAGTATCACGGTGCCTCTCTTTAGGTCTGTTATGGGCTCCCATTTTTTGTTCTATACTTAAACGTTTCCACATCCCCTCTTGAGCAGCTCCCTGTTCTTTCAGACTGGATCCCTGCTTTGCTGGGATCACTTAAATTCCTATTCTTTCCTCCAGCCTTCCTCATCCCCACCACATCTACCTGCTCATCTAGATCATTAATGAAAACATTGACTAGAATGAGCTCAAGGAGAGAGCTCTGTGAGCCGTGTTTAATGCTCACCACTGATCACTATTCTCTGAATGCTTTCCCAACAGTGCCATGCAGAGCCTATAGTAGGTTTCTGGAGGTGATTTTTCTGTGGCTTCTCATGTGAATGTCCTGTGGAAAACTGTTGAGGACTGTTTGTCTAAATCAAGCCATGTACACATATATTTTGGGTGAATTTTCAGATGGTTTGGCTGTGCTTCCATTTGGGCTCAGCTGCGGAACTGGGCTGTGTGGAGCCCACTGTCCACAAAGCGTGTTTGTTCCTGGTTTTTACCAGAATCCTTTTCTCAGAAGTCAAATTATTTCACTGTGTGAGAAGGTGCTGGCAGCGTGGGCTGCTCTGGTGCAAAATGTGCTGTATGCAGGTGCTGTGCAAGTTTCCTGGTTCTGTAGGTGCATCTTCATCTTGACCTGCAAGACTCAGTCTTCATAGCCTTGGCTTACTCATTCAGGTGTGCTGCGGTCCCAGCCCTGAACCAGAGCTGTGGTCAAACACGCAGTGCCAACCATCCAAACCCAGGCTGGGTCCAGTTCGAGTGCTGCAGCCTGTTTCTCTCATGGCTCATGTCTAAATCACAGTGTGTGTGTCTTTCGGGGCTATGAAGCAGCAAATCTTGCAGCTGAATTGAACAACAGTTTGGAGACAAGAACGAGCAGATGTCCAGGCTCATTTTCACATATGAAGTAAGTGAGGGTTTGCATTGCAGGTGAGTATTCTGGTCCATTTCAGTAACACAATGCTTTCGATTGTGATTAACATGGTTTTGTTAATATTTAAAAATCAGATAAGACATTTGCTAATAATTCATTCTCCTTTCTTGGCCTTCAACAAGCCTGTAATAAATTCAAGAGCTGATGTCATGAGGAGCTCTTGGTTTTAAGCCCGCCTGAACATGCAGATGTTAGGACACCTTCTGCACCTTTGCGTGTAATGAATGGGTCTTAGTCATTATAAAATGCTGCTCAGCTTCACCTCTGTGCAGGGTGTTAGGGGAGCAATCCCCAGCAGAAAGTGTTTGCTATTGCCTGAGCCACGGGAAATGCTCTCTTCCTCCTCTAGCCTTGTTGCACTCGTCATTTCCCCCCTGCCTACTAACTCAGGAGAGGTGGGAATCCTATCTTTGCAACCACGCAAGTGGGAATTAGCTCAACTGTGTATTTTACAGGTAAACTAACAAATAAGAGGAGAATCTGAGCGGCCCCTGGGGACCTGCGGTTGTTTGCTGCTGGGCCGCTCTATCTGCGCCTGGCATCGGCAGAAACCTGAGTGCTGCATTGGAAGTGGCCAACCTCTGTTTGCTGGGGCAGGGGGCAAACAGAGCCAGCCTGTTCTGCAGACAGACAGACAGACTGACGGCCTGGAGCTGCCCCCACCCAGCTCACCAGGGGAAATGAGGAGGCTCTGAAACAAAAAGCCTGAAAGTAGGGCTCTGTGTTCATCCCCTGTGGCTGTTGTAGCAAGTAGTAGGGGATGCAGGGTTGCCTTTCAGAGGCCATGTGGGATATACACCGAGTGCCACACATTAAGGGAGGGTTGGGGCTCATCTGGGGGTGCTGCTAGGAATTGGGAGCAATATGTGGTGCTGGTGTGGGCCTCAAATAGAGACTGAGGTGTGGGCATCTGAAAGTCTGCATTCCAAAGCTTCGGGGGCTGCATGGGTAAGTTACCACTGTGGAAGATGGTGGGGACAATAACCTGTTATAGTGTCCCTCCTTTCAGCTATGCCCATTGTTTAATGCCTTAAAATACCCCCTGACACACCCCAAGGAGGCTCAAACCTCTGCAGTCACCTTGCAGTGTATGCTCAAAGGATGCTGTGATGCTCTGGCTGCTCACAGAGCAGGGGTATGTGTGCCCTGGTCCCCTTGGTGCAGCACTTTTACATTGCACCTCAAACATGAAAATACATAAATTAGATGGTTTTGTCTTTTTAAAACAGACAGTGCTTCAGTCAAGGGACAGTGTGTCATAGTACACTGGGCTTTGATGGTATCATAGTCTGAATTCATGATACCACTCCAAAGGCAAACAAAGTGGTCTTTCCACTCAGAGTTTGCAGGTATTTGAATGGTAAGTTCATCAGTTCTTCTATCCAGAATAGACCTGTACCTCATCCTTGCTGCTCCTCCATCCCTTTGTTCCATCTCCTGTTCTCATCAGCAGAGCCCTTTGGTACAACCACTAAGTCGTACCAAAGCATGGATGTTTCTCATAGCCTGTTCTGTTACTAAATGCTGCTGGCTTGTTTCTTGCCATTTTCTTTCGGAATCTGGGTGTGTGTGAACTACTCAATAGCAACACTGGAGTTGGGGGGGTGGGGGGGGGAGTTGTGCATAATCCTGCTATCCTTTTACTTGTTATTGCAATCAGTGATACCAAGTGTGTAAAAGGAGAATCCCTTGAACCAGCTGCCTTTTGTTCATTAATCTCTAGTCAGTGTGAGTAGCATTTTGGTATAGTTTGTGCTCTAAAAGCTTCAATGTAGAAATGAACACTGCAAATATCATTTTGCTCTTAGCTTTCCCCCCTGTGTTGGGTACACAGGTTGAACCATTGTTCTGATCACCTTTGGAAGGTAAAGGTGGCATTCCATGAGTGGGATTTTCAGAAGTAATAGCCTTAAACCTTACTCTTAGAGCTGCCAAAGCGAGTTTTAAGGCTAACTTTTGAGTGTGATGGGCGTGCAGCTGAGGGCCGAACCCAGGTCACTCTGCAGTATGGCTGCGTGAGGGACCTGTGTGGTTGCCAGCAGAATTAGGGCATTTTCCTCTAAAATACAGAGATTTAACCTCTTATTTATAGGACATACTCTGCCTCTACAGCAGTCTCTAAACCTCTCCTTACATACACAGTAAGCTCTGGCATCCCTGCGGAGGAGGAAGGGAAAACATCTGGGAAAGGTAGCACATGAGCATGGACCACTCAATGCATTTGGCTACTGGCTTTTGGTAATAACAGTGTGTTGACACCTAGGGAAAACCTACTGTAAAAGCAGGGCGAGGATGGCTCCATTTCTGGCTTAGAGCTTGTGCCTATGTTTTATGTCAGTTTGACCGTGGTGTTGGGCTATAGCAAAGAATAATCTGAGTAGTTGCCTGTTTCCTGAAGCAGTAGAAGATCTTGTTAAAGGCAACTGTGAATGTGCTTTACTGGTGTCTGTCCCTTAATGGAGAAATCTTGCAGACTGCAGAGGTCCCCCTGGGCTCTAGCTGGCCTGAGATAGCAGTGGATGCTTAAGGTCTTACCTCTTGTAGGTGGTTCTTGAATTGCTCTGAAGGTTTATAGTGATGAAGATGATAGGAACAGGGACAGCAAAACTACACAGGCACTTTTGGTTAATTTATGATTAGGTTTTTAAGCCCCTCTCCATGCACCATGTGCGGGTCCAAGCCTACTGCTTGGCTTTGTGGCTTCTGAGGTGTTGGAGTGAGGAAAGCAGCCCAATGATCTGGACACCAGCAAGGATCTGGCAGTCCCCTGTGCATGAGCAGTAGTTTCTGCCAGGTAAGTGGATCATGTGTCTTTTTGGTCTTAGTTTCAGTTACCTCATGTCTGTCATCTTCAGACTTGCGAGGAATTGCCCTGGGTGTCTGATGGTCTCTGGAGTGCCCATCTCTAACACTGTGGTAAATGCCTTTAGTTTGCGCTGTTCTCTGCTTCTCCATTTGTGACCAATTCTTTTCCCTTTTTCCCTTGTTTTTTCTGACGTTCTTCTGGTCAGGAGGTTTTATTTCTTACAGCACCAAGAGCAGAGATGGAGGCGGAAGCAATGCAAAGCTCTGATACATCCCCATCTCTCCTCCATCTGTTTCTCTTCCTCAGAGGCCTGATAGTGAATGACACTCATATAAACAGTGGGTAAAGGGCCTGATGTGCAAAGCTCAAACATCCTGTCATGATCTGGGCACATGGACTTGACTGAAAAATATACACCTAACAGGCATAAAGATGTGATTTGTTTTGCTGGGTGAAATGCTGTGTCCCTGTGCTGGAGCTTTTTAGAATCTACAGTTCATTGCTGTATTTTCCCACCATCCATAAGATATAATCTGGTTTCAGTTCTGCTTCCTGCTGTAGAAAGGTTTATTTGCATGCAGGTTTATGTGATGTAACCAACAGTACTTCAGGGATATTACTTAAAGGTTTTTGTCTTTCCAGCAGTGACACATTAAATGATGTAACACTGTTTAGTTTAACCTGGTCTCTCTCTCTCAATACACTTGAGGGAAAGCACATCTTCTCAGTCTAGAAAGCTGGGTAGGTAGGACCAGGCTGTGCTGTGAAATGCTGGGGTCTCTGTTCTTGCAAATATTTCTAGGCCCAACTGGATGAAAGCCTGAACAACCTGCTCTGCCTGCTCCATTGTCTCCCACCATCTCCAATCTGAGTGATTCTAGGAATCGGTGCCAGGTTGTGCAGCCATATCTTAGTGGAAGGATGAGGTAGAGCATCCCACAGCTGTGTTTCCAGAAGAGGACTCCATTTCACAGGAGGGTATGTGCTCTCCCATATTGCCCAAGAGGCAGAACTTGTGGCAAAGACCTTCTAAGTCCATGCGTTCTCCTACATAGAATCCCAGCCTGGTTTGAGTTGAAGGGACCTTAAAGCCCATCCAGCTCCAACCCCTGCCACGGGCAGGGACGCCTTCCACTGGAGCAGCTTGCTCCAAGCCCCTGTGTCCAACCT
>JBCJKH010044592.1:0-10381 GCA_039877255.1 Loriculus beryllinus
TTATTAATGATTATTGACCTATGTATTCCAGCCTAGCAATTTTGTTGGATTTTCCCCCCCTCCTCTCCTCTCCTCCTCTCCTCTCCTCTCCTCTCCTCTCCTCTCCTTTCCTTTCCTCTCCTCTCCTCTCCTCTCCTCTCCTCTCCTCTCCTCTCCTCTCCTCTCCTCTCCCTTCTTTTTTCCTTCCCTTATCTCTTTTCTTTAACTTCCTTTCTCCCTTTCTTCCCTTTCTTCCCTTTCTTCCTTTTCTTCCTTTGTCTGTCTTCTCTCTTTGTCTTTCTTCCCTTATCTCTTTCTCTCCTCCTTCCTTTTTCTCAGGCAGCTCACAGGCCTATTTTGTGAATTTGGGTACACTGAATGACATAGTTACACCCACAGATTCACCCTCCCTGAAACGATTCAGAGTTAGACTTGTTGCTGCATGTTTCTCTCCTTTCTGAAGCTGAACAAATTACACAGAAAGAATTGAAATAACTTAGATTTCCTTTCTAGAATTTTTCAGCTGCCACAATAACTGAGAATAACTTATTCTTGATTTACATATTATGCAGATACAGAGAGCAGCATACATTGCACAGACGTGGGAAACTGGGGTGGGTTAGTCACAAGTTATAAATATCCTGTGGCTGTCCTAAAGAGGCCAGGCACCAAACAGGGCCAGATACCCTGGCCAGGGCTGGGGCAGTGCCCAGACATCCACCAGCAGTGTGCAGCCATAGCTACCCACCCTTTGGGCTTGTGGTGTTTCTCAAGGGTTTGTTTGAAAATAGCCCTGAAGAAAATGAAGACAATATGCTAGCCTAAGCATCCACTTTTATGTATGTATATATATATATATATAAGTGACGGGTACTGGTAAATATTGTAGGTTGAAGCCGAAGTAATTTACTCCCTGTACCCCCAATGACAGAAGTGAAAATGAATTTTAGAATAGAATCATAGAATACCATGTTGGAAGGGACCTTAGAGATCATCTGGTCCAATGTTTCTTGGCAAAGCATGACTTAGACTAGGTGTCCCAATGCCTTGTCCAACCACATGTTATAAGTGTCCAATGCTGGAGAGTCCGCCACTTCCCTGGGGAGATTATTTTAATGGCTTGTTGTTCTGTGAAAAATGTTTATGGTTCACAGGGTGGTTTCTTTTAACTTCCATTTTAACTGCAGTTCCTTGTAGAAATATCTACCAGCAACAGTTTTAAAAATGAAGTAGCACGTTTGTACAGCACTTATTTCCTTCTTACTTCAGATTCAGCATCTTTTGTAATGCTGTGGGAGAACTATTTTTTAGAAGAAGCATAGCCAGGCCAGGAAAGAAAGCTCAGCCCTGGGTGAAGGGCTGCCCTTGACAGCTGTTTGCAATTTTCATCATAAGCATCCTAACAGGAAAGAGATTTGTTCAATCTAAATTTCTCCTTTAAACCATGTTTTGTTTGTGTTATATATTTTCCTGATGTAATTTCCTGACCTCAAGAATTAGAAGAATTAAGAGGAATTAATCTGGAAGAGTAGACCTCCTCTAACATTTTATCCTGCTGCAGGTCACACGTAGAGAGAGTGTACCCAGATTTTTGTCTATCAGAATGTAAGGTTCTACATAACTAGGAATATAATATCTTGAAATTATAGAGCTGTAGGAAAGTCAGGGTAAGAAGAGAATAAAGACAACGAGACCTTTTGGTTCCTGGTAGATTAGCAAGCAGCTCTCATTGTAGAGAGCTCAAAAAAGGAAAAGCAGGTAGTCCCCACTTCCAAATGTCTTGCTGCTCCTCTGAGAATTTTATGTATGTGTTATACCCAGTATATTAGGGTACTGCTCACAGACCTTAACCTACTTTGGGACTACTTGGTGTAAGTGAGTGAGGAAGAGTCAGTGAGGAAGTAAGTCAGTGACGAAGAGTGCTGGTCAGCCAGGACAACCCTGCTTTTCTGCACTTCCAGGCTGGTCTTCTGTAGCCCACGCCTGAAGAACATGTGAGGTGAGGACAGATGGACCTGGCTACTAATAAACAACTTCTGTTTGCATGTAAAGGTCTGAGAACCACATTTCTAATAAATCCTGGAATTGTTGCCTTTATTATCCAGCATTTTAAATGTAGATTGAATACTTCAGTAGGGTTTTACCTTATGCCTTGACTAATGAAGGCTGTAAGTATGTGTGAAAAACAGGTAATATAATTTGCAGAAAGAAACATCTCAGTAAATGCTTAATTACACCACTCAAATTGTGCCTGCTGGAGCCTTGGGCTATAATCCACTGCCTGAATTTTCATAAATCCTCAACATTACAGCTGCTTAAATCCATGCCAGGAGCAACACTGGATCTGTCAACCAGAGGGGGAGGCTTCATTGTCCAAAATTAAAGATGTGTGAAGCCTCAGATAGCTTTTCACTCTTAGCTGCTCTGCTTCAGTTGGAGAGCCTGTGTGAGAGACCCAAAGCCCAGTTGTAGAGTCATATCCTCATGCAGTATGTACAATAGGTATCACTAGTACATGTCTGGGTTGTGCAGTGCAGCAAAAAGCCACCCTGCTTGTGATTTTATTCATGTTTTGATGGTTCTGGAGCCGGTCTCACATCCTGAACAAATCAGTGAAGACATACCAGGCCACTGTTGGAGTTTCAACTAAATTGATTGCAGAAGTTTCCAGTACAACGCTAGAAGTGTTATCTGTATAATCATGGAGATCTCCTCTGCAGTGTACTTCTCAACACTGTTCTGGCTGTTTAACTCAGCAGAAAGTACAGCTTCTTTCATGGTTAGAAAAATGCTCCTAAGGTATCTTCAAGTTGGGAATATTTCCCTGAAAATAATTATATGAGCATGACTATTCCAATTTCTTTTGGAAGAAAATTGGTTGCAGAGAAAGTGATCAAGTAATGTGTCAACAGGAGAGTCAGAAATAGCCATAAACAAAAGGAGTTTTACCCAGATCTCCACATAATCTTTCATCTTCTCAGCATTTTTAGAGAGTTTAGGGAAAAAAATAAACTGAGAACATGTTTTTTTCAGTCCTCCCATTAAATTATGCTTTCTCAGCCATAACACTTGCTCTCAATTTACTAAAATTGGGCTGAAAAGTAAATATTGCTCCTTCCATGCAACTTGCAGTGGTGGGTCCTTGCTTTGGTGGTCATAAAACAAAAGCAAGTCTAATATGCTTTGACATTAAAGATAATGTTGGCATATTTTTATCACAAAAGACTCAGTATTTTGGGGGATGTGAAGTATCTTCCTAGAATTCCTTGCAGATGGAGAGTGATGATACATCTCTCCACTTCCTTGCATGGTTTAGGGTTGCTGCATGCTGTTTGAACAGCTGCACTTGTCCCATCCCTGAAGGTGGCTGCAAGTCAGTGGAGGAGGAAGCAATCCAAGAATATATCATTCTAAAGTGACAGGCAAGATGAGTTATTAAGTTTTTATTCCACTCATAAACCCCTTGTTTCTGTTAGTGATACTGAACATGCTGTCATGACTGAAGAGTTTCAGCAACTCAGAGCAGTGCTCAGTGCATCTTGTCGTGTAATAGAAAGGTTTCTTTTCCTGTCTCAGCTCAGATTTCCTAATATACAGATCTCTCTAAACTCCCTTTAAGCCCCCCAAAAGTCACATGCCATAGAGCAAAGTCCACTCCTCTGTGATCTGAGAAACTTACTAGAGTTTTCCTGCAGTTTCCTAACAGAATTCCTGTAAAATCGTTCAATAAATGCATGGTATGTGGCCCCTTCTTAGAAAAATCCCTGTGTATTTGTAATTTCCCCTCATATTTAGTAGCCTGAAAAGTGTAAAGCTCAAAACCATTATTTATTGCCAAATTGTTCAAGAGATCAAAAAAAGCATGATTTCCTACAAGAGAGGGAAATGTCTTCAGTCTACCATGATGTTGCTACAAGACTGAACTCTGTGTAATTTCCCACACAGTGAGTGCACCTCCATGCTGAATATTCTTGCAGAGGAAACTCTAAAACACACTCTTCTTTGCTCTGGGCAATCTTACTGGTTCACAGTGAACATCTCAGTGGAGAGATGTGCTCTCGGTGGAGATGTTCACTGTCAGTCAATTCAGTGCATTTGGTTCAATCTGTGACTGGTATATGGCAATGAATTTAAGCAAATTTGGTTGGGTCTGTGACAGTGGCACTGATCTGGTCAACATCCCCAGGTCTGGACACCTCCCAGCCCCTGTGCTGAAGCTCAGCTCACTGTTCATCCATTTTCAGCTTTGCTGTGTCTCACTAGGACTCCTCCTGGGACATGTCAGGCATAGACTCCAAGTGAAATCAGGTTCACCTAAATTTCAATATGAAAAGTTGATATTTGGCTCTCTGTCACCTGTGGTGTCAAAGGAGCACTCTGAGGAGATTTTTTTCCTATTCAAAGGGAAATGCCAAAGTTAGATAAGAAGAGAAGTTTTCTGCAGCTTCCTATTTTACCTCTAATGACTTTAAAGGATGCCCAGAAAAGCAGTTGAGACGGGGTGAATTTTACGTATCTGAATGTAAGTAGTATGAGATCTGTCATCTGTGTCTCATATTCCTTCATGGAGGTGCAGAAGCCCGTTGCTGCTGGCCCTGAGAATACTCACAGCTCCCAGGCAGAACATTTCAGTCATTTAAACACAGGTAGCTATACAGAGGAGGTGATGAGTTTGTAGAGCCACAGCACACATCTACAGGAGCACACAGCAAGTTAGCACTTACACATAGAGACAGGTAGGCTTTGCATAGGGCTTGTGGCTTTTCATCTCAAAGACTGAAAAGCAGAGGTTCAGGTTGTTTAGGAAAAAGTAAACTTACCATTTCCTTAAACCTTACAATTTCCACAAGCTCATCTGTGGAGGCCAGCAGACAACAGTGCTGGATGACAGCAGTTCCTGTCATTCCCTCTCTGCTTCTTGATCAGCTTCAAGATGCTGTGATCCACAGCCCCTTCCCTCCCAGTTCCTCCACAGAAGTCACATCTGAAGGACTAGCTTGCACTAGGCAGTGAGCACCTTTTCTCTCACTGCCCCTTCTTTTAAAACCACAGAGGATCAGTAGTTACCCGTGGCTGGTCACATGCCATCAAATTTTCCCTCCTCTTTGTAAGCTAGTGCAAAATTCAGGCTAAAAACTAAAAAAAAAAAAAAAAGCCTCCTCTCCCCTTACATTCATAAAGTGACATTTGTGACGTAGAGTTTGTAGACTCCAAAATCATTTCCATCAGCTCAGGGAACACGGGGAGCTGAACAGACTCCCTGGGGAAAGGTAAGCTAGAGGGACAGACATCACATCACAGCGTTTATGGTCTTCTGAGGGCAATACAGACTATTGAATCCTGGGTTTAATACAGTCGTCTGAAAACCTGCAGAAAAGTAATTTTTCTGTAAAACCCTTTTGGTCAGATATAAATTGAGTTTTCTACATGCATAGTGAATATTTCTTCAGTTTAGAGAAACTGTGAATGTATTGGCTGCACAGGCCATTTTTAGCCTTTATGCTAAAAATTTATCTGAGGGTCACCAAAAAAAACCCACTGTTCTAGTTTTAAGAAAATAATTAAAATATAAAAAAATACACCCGTGCAGTCTCTTTGACAGTGCATTTCACATCTTTTCGAAATCCATGTCAACCTAACAAGTCTCCAAATATTTCAAAGCAATCTCTAGTGTACCCTGGCAAGTACCAGAGAGATGACTATTACAGATATTTATTTTCTGGCACAATAATTTGGGTGTTGGATCTTAAAGAGATGAAAATTCTAAATTGAAAACCTTAATTCAATCACATTTGCATTTCAAAGATGTTTTAAAATCTGAATCTGGATTCAGATCTGTAGTATACCATTGTCCTACGACAGTGAACTTGCTAAAACTCCCAGCATAAATGCCACACACACTTTGGATTATATTGTGATTTAAACCAGCAACTAGAAAACAAAGCAAAGTGTGTTTCTCAAATGGCTAATGTAGACAGATTTGATGCATATAATATATAAAGATAAATCCTTTTATGATATTTTGCAATATTTTATTTATTTATCAAGTAAAAAGCATCGTAAGAGAAAGCCAAAAAGACAAAACTAACTAGAGCTAACCAAACCTGAAATACTGGAAAACCACTGGGAAAAGAGAAAAAAAGGAATTTCTGTTATTTTACATAACACATGGCAGCATAACAGAGAGCAGCTGATGTTGGAAGCCTAAGGGAATTTTCCTGTGTCTGAAGAAAAATAAAATTTAGGATATATAGAACCCCCCATTAAATGAGTCTCGTTAAAAGAGTGTCATACTTAATGTACAACCTTTGGCATCTGTGTATCTTGCCAGGGCAATTCAGTCACTTTATAGCTCAGTCTTGGTCAGCTTTTTTTCATATGAATGGTGGATCAAATACTTTCTGCAGCAGCATCCCTCTCCCACTCTGCATATTCCCAGCTGGTTTGTCCCACTAGCCCCTATATACACATGACACTAGGCTTAAGGTTTATGACAGGAATAAGCCAAACCACTAAGGCAAGTAGCTTGATTTGCCTCACCAAAAGGTCCTATGAAGCTAGGTACAATAAAAGCTGACTAAGATTTCTGAACCTGAGTGTCTTAGCTAAGCAAGATATATTATGTGCAAAGGAAAATAAACTGCAGTAAGGAAGTCCCGAAAAATAACAGCACAGAAAAAGGAAAGCCAAACATGAATAATCTCATGCAACAGCATGCTCGTGCTGCTTGGAGGTTGATGGACTCAAGTCATTTTGGGCTACATGCATATGAATGTTTGTCCCTGTGTACAAGGGGTTTCTGGGCTGCCATTTGGAGTACAAAGGATAAATAGCTGATGATCTAGTGCCACTTGACCTAGCATTTAACATACCTCTGCTATAACTGTTAATATAATGGGTAGTAACTATTTCTCTTGAGTACATTATTGAACCAAAACAGAAAAGTGATTATTATTAACTAGATTCACTATTCAGTAAAAGCTACGTGGGGGAATTTTCCATGCACCAGTCTAACTTCATTCCTATTGAATCAATGTGTTATTTTTATTTCCCATGGATTCAACTAGAAGCAAATCAAGGCCTTATATCTTTTAAAACTCCCAACTAAAGAAGGAAACTTTGCCATGTTGAGACTGATTTTCCTCGGCTTTGAAAAAAAGGTGAAGATTGAGTAGCCTCAGAAGGAAATAGACAGGATCAGTATAAAAATCTTGATGTCACACTCCTAAATGGGAAATTCTACTTCCATCCAAGTCCTAAGAAGCAGTCTGTTGAATGGTGTGCTCAGTATCATTTTATTCCAAATATAGGTTTCAGATGTGTGACTCTCATCCCAGATCTTACCCATTACTGAGACAAGGGAAGGGCACAATTAACTGCTGTAGTTGGCAATTTACAGGTAGAAATGCTCTGTTGTGATGATGCTCTGGGCACAGTGCTTCCCCTTTACAATTGCAAGGCTATACTAGCTCAAAGCTTATGTAGCAGAGCGGACTGACACCTGACACCAATTTATAGTGGGAATTTTCTTTTCTCAGGGATTAATTTTTCCACTCACTTTTCTCCCTTTTATTTTACCTCTTTACTCTGTTATTTTGGTTTGGTAATTTTCAGTTCAACTGATCTTAATGGAAAAACACTTGGAAACATCAGTGCGGTTGTTTTTTAATTCTGTCACTGTGCTTATCACGGAAACTAGCAATTCAAATAAATTATACTCAATAAGTAACTTGTGAGCAACAAAGCAAATCATAGACAGGATGCAGGGATTTTTAACCAGTGTAACCTGCCTAAAAGTTCAGTGTGGAGCAAAGAGAGCTAAATCACTTTGACACACTGTACCTAAAGGTACATTTCCAACTATCCTGTCTTACTAGCTCTATAAAATCTTCCTCAAGGCATTTTTCATAGCCAAGACCAAGAAGAAATCCAAGGAAGCCCTGTGAAGACCACTGAAGAGCAGGGAGGCCAAACCCATTCTGCACAAGATGCTCAGGCTTTCTCTGACCTTGTTTCAGGGTGGTACAGGATGGTGGTCTCTGAGGGTTTTGCTTTGGACTCATCTTCAAGGTAGAGAAGGAAGGCGATGACAAGGAACTCTGGCATTATTATGAAACCATGGCAATCTGTATTCCCTTAGAATTCTAAATATTAGGAGAGTTGAATTAAAATTACATTCTTTTTCTGGAAAGGAGGACAAGAAGAAAGTATGGGATGGACAATTGTTAAGTCTCTCAAAACCCTAGTGAATTTACTTGCTTAAAAATGCTGAGGACCCAATTCTATTTTTAAAATACAGTATAATCACACTTGTTTTGATAAAGTAGATTATGGTGATGGGAGCTGGTGAAAAATACTCACCATCAAATATACTTGTGGAAGTCCTTGAGAAGCTGGGGTTTTGGTGAAAGAGGAAAAGCAGAGACCAAGTGGAGCAGTAGAGGATTTAGGAAAAAAAGGCACAAATGAGAAAGGAAAAGAAAAACAAAAGGTGCATCCGTATATGACAAGCTCTGGAGGTGTATGTGTGAGTATGGAGTCTTAGTGGTCCTGCAAACCTCAGTGAAGAAAGCTAGCTGGAGGGCTCCAGAGAAGGGCTGATACGCAGTGAGCCATTACCCCTCGTCAGTGATCATAGGATATGCTCCTATGGTTGCTCCAGGCATTGTTTATTTAGCAGGGTACTAGTTTCTTGTGGCAGTGATGCATGCTCAGTGCAAAAATCACAAGCTCACAAATCAAGGTGTGTGATGAAGATGGAGATGGGGCAAACTTGCTTATGTTTCACCAGCATCCATTGTCTCAGGTAACTCTGTGGAATGTGTTGCTAAATGTAAGCAAAGGAACTCAAATCAAGAAACAAGCTCAAGACTCATCCCAATGCCTCTAGATTTTTTACCTTTACAAAACCAAAGACTGTTACCTTTATAAAACTGTGTCACAAGCTCAGCAGAGGATGTACATTTTGATATCACCTGAAATATTGTCCAGCCAACCTGGTGGTTCATCTTTCAAAAAACTGAGTCATATGTTGATGTAGGCCATGGCTCATTCTACTTCTATGCAAATAAATTAGACCATGTATATTTAATTATATATATAAAGCTACTAAATGCCTAGGTCCTGTCAATGTCACAAGGCCAACAGCAAGAGATAGCCCACATCCATACTACTGGCCTCTAGTAGCCACTAAGGCACAGTGTCATAATCAGACTGCTTGCTGGGAATGGCCCTTGTCCCATACTGACTCCTGAGTTATGGACCTGGCCAAAGCCATGCCAGAGACCATTCAAACAGTTTCACAAAGAAATATTCCTGGAACTGTTTATTTACTCATACAGATTTAGCCTCTCTCTCTGTCTATGCATCACAAATTGATTGGTCAGGCTTAACATGCATCAGATTCTAACTTCACCCCACATTCCTATGCACTAATGAGCATTAGATGTTTCATTTTTCCAGAGTATGTACCACACATGAATCTCCTCAGGCACAAAGTCAGTAGGTTGTTTTTTGCACATTGTATACATCAATTTACAATTAGTGTATGTCAACTGACTGAGAAACACATGCAGAATTCAGTATTCAGGGATACTGTGTGGATTTCTGGCTTCTGGGAGACTCTGCTCTGTATATCATTACAGGACTTAGACCCTTCCACATCAGCAGCATTTTATTTCTGACATTTAGGGAAGCACTGATTCAGACATGTACTTTTCTTCAGCTGTTCCAGAAAATGCAGTCAAGAACAAATTCAGGGCTTGATCTTCTGTTGGGAAGGTGAAGTACTTTCTGCATACTAATGGGAGGACTGTCCAGATGTTGCATACCTAAGGTAGCAAACCACTGCTGCAATAAGAGACATGCTAGCACATGCAGACTTAACTGTAAAGGGTTACAGTATGCTCTGATGAGATCTATGGTCTTCAATCTGCCCTTAAAGCAATCCCTTGCAATATGTGAGAGGCTAGATCAAACACATGAAGATTAAATTAAGTCAAGGGATCTCATCCTACCCCAGATTTCCTGTGTTGTTTTAGGCCATTTCACAGAATCACTGAAGCTGGAAGGGATCTCTGGAAACCATCTGGTCCAGCATTTCTGCTCAGAGCAGAGTCAGGATTTCCCCAGCTGAGCTGCATATTCAATATGTATTTGTTTTGGCAGTTCACTGATGTCTACAAAGATTCCTCAGATCCTTGAAAGGAAAGTGCATATGACAACTATCTAGATATTCATCTATGCAACCTTCATACCTGCAAGCTTAAGTGTGTGTGTATGTGTGTGTATATATGTATATATATATTTGTATATATCTATGCATCCTGAGGATGTTTGCAGGAATCAAAACATTGTCCTGCTCACAATTTTTATTATGATTCCTGTTATTGTTTATTTGTGC
>JBCJKH010044602.1:0-18451 GCA_039877255.1 Loriculus beryllinus
TCTCTGTAAGTATTCTTGTGGATATCCCAATTTTGGTTGTTTTGGTGGTTTTTTTTTTTTCTCCCAGTAGTTGAATCACTGATCAAAACCCCAACTATTTGAAAGTGTGTATAAATCTCTGCTAAATTTTGTTTTGTGCTTAGCTGGAATTAAAGTTTTTATAGTGTAAAACTGGTATAACGCTCTATAAGCTGCAGTATGTAAGTGAATATGAAGAGGTTCTAAATTGATGCCTAATGTGACATCAGTTATGGACTGTGGTTTGGCACTGGTTCAGAAATTACATTGTCTTTAGGATTGTTCAGATCTCATAAGGGAGTATAGAAAGTACACTATAAAGTACAATTTGTGACATAGCAACTTGTTGTAGTGGTTATTCTGATGAAATATACAGTTATTAATAATAGAACATTTTAAATTAATTTGAGACAACTATGTCTTAATTTATTTTTTTTTTAATCTTGCCTCATCTATTTACTTGTTTGAAAAGGTGCCTCTCTGAAAGAACATTTATTTATATATTCAACATTTTGGCCACCCTTTAATCCATTTTCACTGTGCATTTAATAAACCAGTTGACAAAACTTGTATATGGGAGTCAGTGATTAATTTCACATAACTCAGCTGTCTTCAGCAGTGTTCCACAGAGTAGTAATATCTTTCAGTGAAGATAAGAATCAAAAGAAATTAATCTGAAGTATGCACTCAAGACGAAGTATGATGTCTGAATCACGATTTGAGCATCATTATTGTGCTGTGGTACTGTCATGACTTTGTAAACAATGGCATTTATAAATAAAATGAAAATAGCTGTTGTGAAAAACATACCTTTTGGAGGTGGTGACTCCACATCTGCTGTTGCAGGTTTTGAAGGCTGTGACTGTGGTGGTAATTGAAGGAAAATACATTTTAGGGCAAGCTGAAGGTACTTGGGTTAAATGCTGGAACTGTGTTTTTCTATAGTAGAGGGGAAAATATAATGAAAACCAGTTCTTTATTTCTATTTATTAGAAAAGTTTATTGTGATACAGAATAGTGTTGTTTATATAGCTTTCTCAGACTGTGTTATCAGTAATGTTTGAGGAATACAGAGTTCATGCAGTCAGATAGAAGTTGAATTGTATGTTGCCAATGGTACAAGTTTGTCATTCGTATGTACTGACAGGGGATGCCAAAATGCCTTTGGGAGCTTCATTTAAAGGTAGCTTATGAAATGTCGTTAAAAATTATACCTTTTATTTTTTTTTCTCTTGTAAGTGCCTCACATTGACACTCCCAAACTGGTAGTTTGTGAAGTTGAACAATACTCTATTCTCCAAAGTTTATAGTGTGCAGAATGCTGAATTTACCTACTATTATTTTCAATGGCTGAGTACTATTACACTAAGGATGCTTCAGCCTGCTTTAGTAAAGTACACTTGTATTTGGTTGACTATTGGGATTTCTTTTCATATCAGTTGCAGAGGTTCACAAATCTTTAACTTCACCCTGTCTAGCTTTTGTTTCTCCTCTTTCTTAATCAGCACTGACAATTCACCAGCCTTTCTGTCTTAGTTTTCTTCTGATTGCAGCCTTCGTATTTTTCTTTTTTTTCCCCTTCTCATTGAAATTAAAGATGTTTTCTCTTTCCAGAACCATTAAGCTCTCATTTAGAAGACATTTTTTACAGCCATGTGCAAATGAGAACTTTGAACTTTTTTTGAACAATCTTGTCTTAATAGGCATGCTGTTAGTTTGCAGCTTTGTTCTTGTAGATGCATACAGGCAGTATCCCTGCAGTGATGTGAGGTAACCTTGATTATGTGAATCAGCATGTACAGCTCATGAATTCTTCAATTTCCATTTTGAAATGCTGACACCTTCTAGGTTGTTTGAATTCTGTGTTTATTAGGCACTTTTCCCCAAATTCTTCTCTTGATAAGCAAGTTTTAGATTCAAGTCTGCATATGCATGCAGCAAATATAAGTCTGTGGTTTGGTCTGGAATAGTAGTGCAGTTCTGAAGCAAATTCCCCTGTAGTTCTCACTTGCCTTCTGTTGATTTGGTTCATGGGATATTTTTGGTGTTAATTCCTTTCTAAGAAAATGTGATGGTAACCTGTTTTCCAGCTGCACACTGAAGAGGCTCTAACACATAACATTCCCTAATGGGGACATACATGTCTCAAGCCGATCACTTGGACAGGTTTGGACCACAAGATAGTAGGAACGTTGCATTTGGGGACTCAAGGCTAAATCTAGTCTGAAGGAAAATCCAAGACTAAATTGAGTGTGAAATAAGATGCAAATCCAAATTGCATTTACTGGAGCTGTAAAAGCCTCACCCCAGACTGCTCTGATCTCATCATCTCCTGTTGCCTTGAGTTACTTGCTAATGAATTTTCAGATAACCCTCTTTGGTCCATCTCACATAGTCCTGGATTAAACAGGCACTATCTCGAGGCCAACAGTGGATCTTGTTACCATATAGAGATCACTTTAGTCTCTCAGATGGCGCTTACTCTGTATCTACTTGTTACTCAGTGCATCTTCAACAACTGCTGAAAAGATGTAAAAGATGTATGCATTTTTCCCATAGTATTTTCAGACTATTTGTGCTTGGTTAATATTAAGTTCAAATATATCTAGTTTTGCTGTCATTGCTGTATCATGGTATTTGGTATCATTGTACAAAATAAAATTTGCTATGTAGCTGTGCAACCGTTAATCAGAACCTAGTCCACTGTTTATTATCTTTAGTATGGAAAGTAGCGTTTAATTTTTCAGTTTTGTCACAATCTAGAGTATTGCCTTGTTGATAATAGAGTTCAGAGCAAGGATAACCTGTCCTTCACAGGCTCCACAATTGAAAAGGAGTTATTCCTACTCAAATGCATAGGACATGTCTATCCTGCTACTAAACTCATATTCTGATCTTCTCTACACCAAGGTGAGATTGGTTATGACAGGACTATTATAAACCTGGGAGGCTTACGCTATAGCTGTACCACCAGTTTGCTTGTTAGCTTTATTCATGAATGGATTGCAAACCATCTTGTAAAATAAAAAATCTAGTAAAAGTTAGAGGAGGGAGAAATAAAGAAATGGTCGATAACGTTATGACTGTTCGAACAACAAATTCAAGAAGGCAGAAATGTAACAGATCAGTTCCTTTTCTGCAGTTCTTTGAATCAGACCTGTTAACAATTGCCAGACATGCTTTTGAACTTTCTGGATATTTCTGATAGAAGACAAAACTACAGCATTATATATTCTTATTTACAGCACAGTATGAGGCTATAAAATACAGATCATACTCTATTTATAGAAACATAGGGTCATTTAGGTTGAAAAAGACTTTTGAGTCCCACCATAAGCCTATCACTGCCAAATTTGCCGTTAAACTGTGTCCCTAAACACCTTATCTAAATGCCTTTTAAATATCTCCAGGGATGGTGACTCAACCACTTTCCTGGGAAGATTGTTTCAATGCCTGACAATCCTTTCAGTGAAGAAATCTTTCCTGATATCCAGTCAAAACCTCTCCAGGTGGAGACCATTTCATGTTGTCCTATTGCTTGTTACTTGGCAGGAGAGACTGCCACTCACCTTGCTGAAACCTCCTTTCAGGTAGTTGGAGAGAGCATTAAGGTTTCCCCTGAATCTCTTTTCTCCAGGCTAAACAACCCCAGTTCCCTCATCTGTTCCTCATAAGTCTTGTTCTCTAGACCTTTCACCAGCTTCAGTGCCCTTCTTCATTGCACCTCAATACCTTTCTTGTAGTGAGGGGCCCATTTTGCGTTGAAAATATGTGATAATGGTGCTTTCAATTTAAATGCGGTAGCATGCACTAAGAAAGCTGCAGTACGTGTATTTTTAAGGCTGGTGTATATTGTTGAAACTGATTGATTGTGTTAATCTAATCAAACTGTCAAAGCAATCCTTCTTACAACATTCTTCTTCATAAGCCCATTAAGCATTTGAGCTTGTAAGCGTTTTATGCCTTTTATGCCTTTTCCTCAGCAGAAAGAAAGCATAGATCACAGTCAAAGGGAAAAGATTTAGAAATTGGAACATTCAGAAAGATTTAACTGGCAAACTGACACGTAACTCTGAGAAATTAACAGGAAAACACATCATGCCAGTTGCTCATCAACAATAATTAAAATAAACTTACAGCTGATACTTTAAATAAGAACACAGGTACATATTTCTTAAACTTTTTAATACAGCATTTCAATCAAATATAGTTTTGGTTGTGAGGATATGTGATTAGCAATGACTCGTACAAAGTTCACGTTATCTTAATGTGCAGTGATCTTTCAGACCACAGATTAAGCCATTTTTAAAACAGAAGTTCATTATAAGAGGTTGATTTCTCATTTTGGTGTGTGGTGGTTGTTTTAAGTACTGACTAAAATGGAGATTTCTTTTTTAGAGGGAGTTGTTAAGAATTCCAGACAAATTTGTTATTGTTTGGCAGCAACTAGAAAATAACAACAGCACCTATAGCATTGTTTGAGATCATTCTCTTTACAGGTTCTGTCTCAGAACTATCTGTGGGTTTTAGAAAGCATCTTTTTTAATCTGTGTCTTTGAAAGTCCTTGAGTCTTGTATCATCTTTTATTAGATTTTTTTTAAGTAAAATTCTGTCAAGTGTAATTAGCTTTATTTTTAATTAATAAATCTACTTAAATTGAAAAAGTTTCTCAGCTGTACTGAGGATTTCAATAGAGGGGAAAAACAAGAAATAAAAGAAGGCAGCCTGTCTAAATGTCATTTTATCGTAGTCTACTTTAGATATACTTAGTTACTTTATTTGTTGTTCCTTTCTGTTGAATTACATTACTTCAGAGACAGTGAGCAGAGAGGAAACATAGCTGTAGCGACTTAAAATGTGAAATTGGAGAAAAGTTGCACAGGAATATTACTGTAGTGGAGAAGATTACAGGTTTGGGTTCTTTTAAATACTAAACATGTTTCAGGATAGCGAAGTGCAGTTAAAGTATCTTTGGAGAACCTTTTTCTTTGCTATTAATATTGACATAATACAGCTGTTGAAGAGTTATCAATTCAGAGAAGACGGTGTAAGCCTTTGGGAAATATTAGTGGGATGATATATTTTGATATAACATTATTTCTCCCTTCTTCACTGTGAAGGAACTTACTCTGTTGCCTATAAATTGTAGAAAAAGCCATTCAGTTATTTTAAAATGCACAGTAGACGAAGTTGAAATAAAGCAGATTGTCTTTTTTCATATCTGAACAAAAGAGTATTATCTGGTAGCATAACAAGTAGAAAGCTTTAAGATTAAAATACAGTTTTTAAGGTGATAAACAGAAAGTATTGCAGACAGATGTGTACTTTTCCTGCATTACATAAATGTTATATATTTAGATTTGAACATGTCATTTAGCGTCTTCACAAGTGATCAGGAAAAGGTGACTAACAGGGTAAGAAAGCCTGCAGCTGATAGCAGCTCTTTCAGAATAAGCATGGAAGCAAATTTATGAACCAAGAAAAGCAGGAAGACCTTCTGAGACAGAGTGACAGCAATAAAATGGCGCTTGAAATTCCTGTTCGTGTAAGTGTAAAGTGACATGGAAAGATTTGGAGAGAAAAAGAAGATTATATTTTTTGTACATGATCATTAACCATGAAGCGTGTGTTGCTAGTTAGGAACAAGAACTCAAGGTCAAAATACTTCTGTGAAGATGTTAGAATGGAGAATATAGGAGAACCTAATTTTGCCATTTTGTAAATCCATGGTGTTCCTATGGAGAGAGGCAAGGTTAGAGGGAGTCAAGAATGCATAATGATGAATTGCTTCTTCTGAAGACTCCTTATTCTGAGGGAGAGGGGGAAGGTTGAGATAGAAATATAGTGCAGATGTACAAAGCACACATGACAAAGGAAAAGGTTTAGTCACATTTAAAAATAGGTGTTGGGGTTCAAGCCTAAGAAGGTACTTCTTTGCACAGCACAAAGTTTAATTGTGCAGCACTTCACCACGAGACTCTGTGTCCTGAATTTTATAGGGATTCAAAACATGATCAAGCAAATTTGTGTGAGAAAAATCCATCATTAGGTATTGAAACAGATTCCGACATCTGTCTTGAGAAATCTCTGTGCCAAGATACCAGAGGATGATAAGAAGTTCCCTAAAGCTTACACATTATCCCTGACAGCTGACAACTGTAAAGACAAGGTATTCAACCCAGAGATTATTTTAGAGTAGCCATACTGCGACACTGAAGCTATGTTGGTAACATTTGGATACTTTCCAGGTAATAAAAGATGTTTAGCTAGCTTTTTCTAGACTAACAAAACATCTGTAAAGTTTATCAGATGTAACATATAGGAGCTCCATAAGTTTTCCTGAAAAGCAGACAGATAACTCTAAGAAAGCTTAGAAAGGCTGAAGAAGATACTATTCTATTTTTTTATGAACTTCATGTGATAGAAGGATCATAGAACCACAGAATGGTTCAGGATGGAAAGACCCTTAAGATCATTTAGTTCCAACCCCCCAGTCATGGGCAGGGACACCTCACACTAAACCAAGGCACGCAAGGCTCCATACAACCTGGCCTTGAACACTGCAGAGATGGAGCATTCACAGTCTCCCTTGGGCAACCCATTCCAGTTCCTCACCACCCTAACAGTAAAGAACTTTCTCCTTATATCCAATCTAAACCTCCCCTGTTTAAGTTTTAACCCGTTACCCCTTGTCCTGTCACTACAGTCCTTAATGAAGAGTCCCTTTACAGCATCCTTATAGGCCCCCTAAATTAGGCTAGAGCTCTTGCAAATATTAAGATTAGTGATTTTTTTTTTTCATAGCATACAGAATACTAAGTCAATTGATTTCTGACTTCTCTTTCAAAGATGAGAGGTGTTGAAGAAATGGCAGCAATTATGTTTCTGAAGTATATTTGCTTCTCGATGCATCTGTTAAAGTGTGTGAATGTACTTTAAATTTTACTTTATTTATCTGTGATGTTGGCGGTTTCCTTATTTCTTTACTGAAGAAAAGAATACAAAATATTATCTGAGTTGGTTAGGACAGTTCCTTGTTTAGTGACTAGAGCTACTTTGGAAACAAGCTGGCTATAATTAGAGATTTGAGTGTTGGTACCTTCCCATAGTGTTCCTCAAGTTATACTTGCAGTTGTAAAAAGCATTTCTTGTGCCTGGCTTTTTTTGTAGGTTATTTATAGCTCCACATTTTACTGGATGCTCACAGCGGTCATATTGCTTATGCCAGTCATGAATTTTCAGGTGATTTTTGTTGTGTTTTTCAGATGATCAACAGTAGGTATTATAGAGCTCCATGGAGTCTTGGCAGGTGAAGAGCTTTCATTACCTGGTACCCTGTGGGAAGCCACTGTAGCAAGTAGACCGGCTTGTGCTGTTGGTAGTGTGTGCTACTCTTTATCAGCCAGTTTTCTGAGGGAGCTGATGCTGGTTTGCCCAGGTGTGGTCCAAATGCATTGTGAACCACAGTGTTCCAGACTTGCTCCCTCTCTAAGACAGCTAGAAACAGGTCTGATGTAAACCTGATATGTACCTATATCCGGAGTTTGAAAATACGTAATTTGATTGCAAAATACTATATTTATCAATGGAACTAATATTTGTTTGTTTTGCTACATTTCATAAAGCTTTGGTAACTTTGTGGTTTACTAAATTATATCTTTAATTTTGGAAACTCCTGCATAAATGAATCTCTCAAAAAATTGATGTGGTCATCCCCAGCTCCCCCCACCAAATATTTTAGTCTTTTTTCCTAGCATGTGACAGAGCTATAGAAAGTGTTATGAATAGAAGCTGAGCAATGTCACACAATGAGCAATGTACAATCTGTTAAGTGTTGTTTTATTTTGCTGTGTTACAAGTGATTTGGACTGTGAAGAAGTGAGAAGCTTAGTCTTGCCAGGCAAACACAGAATCCTAAGAAGCTGAGAATTGTTTCTTATTTGCTTAGTTTTATTGCAAATCTTATTTGCAATTGTCAGGATGGTGTATTAAGTGTAAAACTGAGGATTTACATTGCATTCTGAGTGCAGTAGCAGGAGAGCAAAGAGGTTGGGGTCTGTTAGGATAGCATTCAAGCAGTGTGTGGGAAGGAGTGCATTTTCTTACTGGTACTTCATGGACTCATCTCCCTCATGGACTCAGGCTTCTCTTTTTCAGGAGGGCTGATTGGAATGAGTTATCCCCAAAACCACAGTTTTTTGTTTGTTTCATAGGAAGTTTGTTGGCTTACTCTAAAAGATCATTTAGAAGTGAATAGCACTTACGCAGTGTGGATGTTCAAGGTAACCAATTATTGGAATGAGGTAGGAACTCAGTTGTTACTTGATAGTGCAGTCATCTTACTGCAATCTTTTGAGAATAGTTTTAAGTAAAAGCTGAGAGGCTTATTTAATTATGCCATTTCTGAGGCTTATTGAGATCCCATGTTTTCAATATCAGGTCGCTAATAAAGAACTGTTTAATTCAGTAATAGTATCTGCCTTGCAATGCGTTCTTGTGACTAAGTGGTTCCACTTGCATTAGCTGGGATTAGATGAATTTTGGAATTTTATGAAGAAGCTATGTTTCTCCTCTAAATAACATGTTGCTTCAACAATAGGGAAAGATAAATGGCAGAGGTTTCCTGGCATAAGACTGTAGCAGTTTCTGGTTTTCTGTTTGAGGAACTGTCATAAGAGAGCTGCATGTGCTGTTTATAAAGATAAGACAATAAGGGAATTAAATTTGGTTACTTACCTATTCCAAAAGATGTGTGTACTTAAAGTGTATTTCTAAGAGAACACAAGATTGAGCCGTTTGTATATCTTGTGCTATGTTATTAGTACCCTTAACACTGCAGTCTTTGGACTTCATGGATTTTAGTGTGTTTTAATACTCTAGTAATTAAGTTGTTTTTCCCAACCCTTGAATTTGAGGTTTAAGATAATAAATCCCCTTCCTTTGATAGGCATCTTGGTAAGTACATACAGAAGTGCGGTGGTGTACTGAACACTGCCATGGTATATTATAATCAGCTACTATCTGTTATGAAAGTATGCCATTAATACTTGCTTTACAGATTCAGCATTTATTTTGTTTGTGTCCACTTTTATCTCAGAAATTGAAAATCTTAACTGGTAAAGCCTATGGCAGCAGTTCATAAAGTGATGATTTTAAAGAAATCTAATGTAGTGGAACTTGTCCATTAAATAGAGGATGCTGTGAGTATTTTGAGGGAGAACAATTCTGTCATCTATGTTGCAGAATTTTTGTGATTTTTTTTTTTTAAAGGTAATCTTCACTGTTAGATAACATTCTTCTGGGGAAAAACAAATGTGATTCATACACTCTATGTGCTGTATGGTTTGTTTGTATGCTTTAAGTTGAAGGACCTGAACATGAAATTACTATGCTTTGGAACTGTCAGTATAGCTTTTCACCCGTGTTCTCTTTTTGAATACTAACTTTTTAGCTACTACTACTTTGTAATTTTGCGAATTAATATGGATTTATTGTTGTCCTGTTCTCATTCAGCACATAAATTATGGATGCATTTAGTCCATCTCTGCATGTTTTATTTCAGTGCAATGCGTGTATTGCTGTCCAAGTTACCACGACCATGGATTGTTGATGAGAAAAAAGATGATGGTTACACTGCGTTGCATCTGGCAGCTCTCAATAATCATGTAGAAGTGGCTGAACTTTTGGTGCATCAGGTAGGACTCTTTTCTCAGGAGCATTTAAATGTCACACTTCAGTTAACCATCTGATGTGAAAATAGGTTGCTGCAATCGCAATGCAGAAGCAGTGGGGCAGGGAAGGACACGTGGTCAGCTCTAAAGGTCAAGCTTGCCTTTGAGACCATTACAGTGGCCTAATGGTGCAGAGGGACTGAAGAATTTGATACCATATCAACAGTTTGATTCAACAGATCAACATCTGTACAGTGAATAATTGAAAGTATTTAATCACTTCTGCTCTCAAAGTCTCCAAATTAGGAATCATATTCAGGGTTATATTCAGTGCTCTAATGGACTGCCTTGCCTGTAGATGAATTGCTGGGATGATAATGCTCTAATGCTTTGAATATCTTTCAGGGCAATGCTAACCTGGATATCCAGAATGTTAACCAGCAAACTGCTCTGCACCTTGCTGTTGAACGACAGCATACACAAATTGTTAGGGTAAGTATCTTACTTGAAATAAGCCATAGGGTTAATGGTACTTTACTCGAACTGATAGTAGCTGTTAAGACGTGGGTAGCTCATGAACATTTAGAAATGGTTTAACAACATGTAGCCATTGAGTGCTTGCCTGATTAATTTTCATCAGTTCAGAAACCTGCCAGCTTGCACAGAAGGTCAGCCAGCAATGTGAAGGACATTTCAGGAATGCTGAATTTTTGTACATGTTCATTATGGTTTCCTTTACACAATTGCCAGTTCCAGCATCCTTCCTTGTTGAGTAAAGGAAAATCCTTACTTATTATCTGAGTGTTACTTATCTGAGTCTTGTGGTCCTGTAATGAGACCTTCAAATAGCATTTTTGATGCCTCTTGCTATCTGAGTAATAATTCTTACTTATAGCTTTTGCAGATTGCAGCTAAGTGAAACATCTTTTCATAAGTTTAACTACTTTTCAATCTTCCGAGTGTAACTCCCTCTTTTTAGCTTGTTAGAGCAATAAGCAGTAACAGAAGTACCTTACAAGTGAAAGTAATGCTATTTGTTTTTTAACTTGTGCAGTTGCAAAAGTTAATATTCCCAACTCAACAAAACTGTGTTATTGGCACAGGAGGTTGAAGTCTGGCACAGCTTACCTGTTCTGGCTTGTGTGCTCTGTCCATAAGGGACCTATGTGACTCAGTGTTTGGGTTGCTAGCGTGGGCTGTTAAGGCTCAGAGAGAGTACTTGCTGCTGTAGATGATGTGAGTGAATGAGTGAATCCATCAATCTGGCCTTGGCCCTCTGTAACATTGTTTTGAATTTGTTGTTGTAGAGTGTAGAGTTGTAGATCCATTACAGTGAAATATGTGATATGGCCCTACACCTGGAACTGCTTGCTACCAAAAGAAAGGTTTCCTAGAGTTAGAGTCACTTTCATCCTGCAAGCTATTTGGCAGCTATATTTGGTGAGCTCTTGTGCCGTTCTGAAACCACATGGTACCTAGGAATATAGTACTAAGGTAGTAGATGAGGAGGAAGGTAGGCATGTACAAAGACTAGTATATATATATTGGACCAACATGCCTATATCAGAGAATGTTTAAGTGAATGACCCTGTAGAGTATCCATATTTCAGTGTTGGATTAACTTTGAGAAGTCCTAAAATAACTCATGCGGCCATGCAAAGATCATGTTGGCTCCATATTTCTAAATTAATTCCTATTGGATACCTTCCAGGGCTGGGTTGTACCCTCAGGCATCTGTGGAATAGTGGTCAAAGGTAGCAGGGTTCTTTTAAAAGCCCTGCTGCCATGACAAGGGCTGGTGGTAGGCTTTTCTTCATTTATTTTTTTTATTTATTTTATTTTCCTTTTTTTTAACATCTACAGAGGCATTGAATTTCCAAGTAGCCAAG
Organism: Loriculus beryllinus; assembly: GCA_039877255.1. NCBI lineage: Eukaryota > Metazoa > Chordata > Aves > Psittaciformes > Psittacidae > Loriculus > Loriculus beryllinus. Next base: position 11,580 of record JBCJKH010044602.1, read on the forward strand.
GCTTTCTAGGTTTTTTTGGAAAGAGTTCTGTCACAAATTTTCTTCCAGGAGAAACTTTTAAGCAGTAAATAGCTAGTTGCAGACACAAGATAGGAATATAGGAAAGAAAACTTGGGCCAGAGTAAGTCCATCTAGAAAGTGTAAGAAGTTGGGGGAAGACTGTTGCAACTATTAGCTGGTTTCCTTGGTTTCACTTGTAGAAGAAAAGGTTAGGAAAAATGGTAAACTGCAGTCAACTGCAGGCAAGTATTTACTTGAAAAACAAGTTCTGAATTCCTTTTAAGCTTTTCTCCTTTTAGCCTTTTGTTAAAGTCCAAGATTCTTTGGTTCTGAGGGCCTGAGATCCTTGGAAGCACATGGGTTCTGAAGAGGGAGATTCCTCTCCATGTATTCCTGTTTCTAGGCTATGCCTTTTGTCTTTACTGCTGATCTGAATTTTGCAGAGTAGCAAAAGCTCAAAACTAAAGTTAAAACATCAGCTGCTATCTACAGGTTTCTGAATAGCAACAGTGAAGGAGTTAGATTTTTAGGGGCAATTGTTACTTGTCAATATGCGTGATTGTTGTGTTTAACAGTGTGTTTAAAAAAGTTCTGGTGCATCGGATTATGGGAGGGCTGGATGCAGAGAGAGTATGAAAAGGAGGGCCTGTGCAGCCTTATGGTTGCTTTCATGTCGTGTAACCTAGAACATGTGTCTAAAATTAGCCTTAATGATGACTCTTACAGCTCATTACCTTCCAAAGTGTTCTGAGATAGTATGTAATAGTGATGATGGCTTTTAAATCTTGTGCTGAATAAGGGTAAACCTAAGTACATGCTTAACTACTTTGCTAATGAGAGGATACTGTAAATTATGTTTGTAGGCTATCTTGTGTGAATTGGAGGTTTTGGACTGCAGGAAGAATCCTCTAAAATAGCAACTCTTGTAGCACTCAGAGCACAGGCAAGCATTTTCTGCTGAAATAAGCTTGATATTTCAAAGAGATGAATGCATCATTTGAGGCTAAGTTCAAAGTATGGAAAAAGAATTTTAAAAATCTCAACTGTGAATTGTAGCAAGATGAATGTATAACCCTTTAGGACATCCTGGAGCATCCTAAATCATAGTTTTCTGAAAACAGTTTTAGAAGGAATAAATAGCCTTTTTTGAATTTTGAGCTGGCTTCTCTCTCTTTTCAGCTCTTAGTCCGTGCAGGTGCTAAGCTGGATATTCAGGATAAAGATGGGGATACTCCCCTGCATGAAGCCCTGAGACACCACACCCTGTCACAGCTCCGCCAGCTCCAAGACATGCAAGATGTGGGCAAGGTAGATACTGCTTGGGAGCCATCAAAGAACACAGTAAATAAAATGCATTTATTTATTCCTTCTTTTTATTCTGTAAATTTGTCTCTTTTATTTGTCTAGTTCTGTACTGTTGAACTGGTTTTCGGCAGCGTAAGTTTACGTTGACATTCTGAATTAAACTGCTTTGTAGGCAGAAATCCTGTTGTTATATGTGGCTTTTCACATGTAGTCATTATCTTTGCTAAAGAAAAATAGGGTTATTTAATTCGAAATGTATCTGCAAATCTCTCTTCCTTAGTGAACAGCCTGCCAAAAAATTAAAAGTAGATTTTTGGGAAAGAGAAATAAACAGTATTACAGTACAGAATAAAACTAACATTATTTTCTGGTATTCAACGTCTTGCATGATGTCTTTGTAGCTTTAATTATTTAGCTACTCCTATAACCTTCTGAAAGTTTATTCTGTTAGAGCAAGGCATTCTAATCTTTATATATACATTGTTACATGCCTTTCTGACAGAGTTCATTTCAGAAATTGTGCCGTAATAAGGAAATAGTCAAAGGAACTCCAAGTAATAAAGGTCAGAATGTTTTCATGAAAGAAGTCCTCACTTTCATATATGTAAACCCCATATGAAAAGATGAAAATTATAATTTTGCTGGAAGGCAAAGGAGAAATAAAATTCTGAAGTGACTGGATTGAGAAAAGCAAGCAGCATCTGTGTCTTTTGTTTCTTTTTCTTCAGATATTAGAGGATCAGATTTGCTGAGTCATTAATTATCAGTGTTTTAATTTTTTTTTCTAATTTTAACTGTGGGTGGGTTTTTGCATTGTATTAAAAAAATAATAAACCCACCACCTATTAAGAAGCCTTTGTTCAAAACAGTAATTCCACTGTACAGTAAATGTTTTCAGACAGGTTACTTCATCTCACTGAAATACACTGGAGTAAGCTTTGAAAAGAGATTTAAAATACGGCTGGCATACATAAGAACACATTTGTGTCCTTTTAAGTGAGAGGAGGAAAGCGATTACAGCTCAGTTATTTTCATGATCTGAAATGGACTCTTAAGAGGTGGTCAAAACACTTTATGTGCATGCGTTTAATTGTGAAATGAGTGAAAGGGAGATAAATTCTTTTTCTCTGATTCTGCGTTTCTCAAATAGGTTTTTCTGTTGTCCATCATATTAGTAGAACCTGCTGACTTGCATTGGTGCCTGTGAAGTCTAGCACCCTCCAGGGGAGGGTTGCAGCCATACTTGGCTCTAAGGCATAGTGGTTTGTTTTGTGCATTGCTTGTTGGGTTTTTTCATTTTGTGTGCCTAAAATATTGTAGACTACCAGAGAAATGTCATGGGATGCAGTGTTGCCCTCGTTTTCTCAAAGCATTCAGCATTCAGAGGCATTTTAGGACTCAGGGTTCTCTTGAATAAGTTTGATGACTGTTAAGAGATGGAGGAGCCAGTCTTGGCATCATGTATATCCACTCCAAGTGAGGGAAATGATTGGAGTTCAATTTTCCTCTCGAAGACATGCTAGTGGTTTCACTCAGGGACAGCTTGGAGCCTATATAGTGCAAGTATGAAGGGCAAGAGAACTCTTGTCCCAGCAAATACCCATGCCTTAAAAAAAAATGGCCACTCTGCCAGCCTTAGGGTGAATAGGCTTTTGCTGGGCCTTGTGCTGACTAGGCTGGATTACTGACATGATTCAAGGTACCTGAACTGAAGCTGGATAAAATTTCTGCTTAATTTCAACCAGTGCTGTAAACTGAGGTGCAGAAAAATGGTCTGAATTTATAAACAAAAATGTTCTGTGATCTGCAGACCAAAAAACCAATTTCTCTCCATAACTTAGTGGTTTTCCTCGTATGAAGTCTTACAAGCTGTACTGTTCTTACCTGATCATGAAAAGGACCATGAGTGTCTGAATTCATGAAGTGACCTCCAAGAGTCTCGGAGCACCTCAGTAATACTTATTAATATAAGAACTTCTAACTGAAACAAAGCATGTAGACTTGAAAAAAGCCTGCTTCAGTGGGAAACTCTGTGTCTGTATGTCGAGAAGAATAATCTTGCAGTTATCAAGGCAGGGTAAAGACTTTTAATACATTCCTCATGTGCTGCAAGACATGGACCCAAACCAGAGAGGTTTTGGAAACTGTTTTCTTCATAGTTCAGTCTTCAAAATATGCAACCTTTCAGGCTGAAATGATAGGTACCTGGTATTTAAATTTATTCCTTTATGTTGCTCTAATGTATCTAGTTATTTAGATACTAAATGGTTGTTAATCAAGCCCATATTACTTCATTTTTAGGATTAATATTTGATACCCAGCTTTTAGAGGACCAGCTGCAGGGGTAGATTGTACAAACTGAAAGTGGTGTAGAAAGATGTACATCAGTCAAGTTAAGCATCGATACCAATTAATGGGAAAGAGGTGCATGCAAAATCCTGCCTCTATCCTAGTGTCGAAGCCTTTACAATTCTGGAAGTCAGCAGTTAAAACCCTCTGAATTGGAGCTGTCCCAGCTGTGCCAAAGCTGTTCCTTTGAATGTAGTTTCATGTAGTTTGCTGAGAGATTCATAGTAGTTGCCAAAAGTTTCATATTATATATAGTCTCCATTACACTTATGCAGTTTATCTGCTTAAGCTGTAACATGAAAGATGTTGTGAGCAGGTCCATTATGCTCCAGAGTAGGTGAATCCTCTCCTTGCTTGGCTATGGTAGTGAACCTTTTCATTTTTCTGCCTGTCCCTGTGAATGGTGTGTTAATAGATAACCTGATCAAGAAATGTGGTAGTAGTCGTAAAAGGGCAAAGGAGCATTACGTTATTAGGATGGGAGGACAGGTATGTGAATTTAAACCCCTCCAGGCTGAGAAGGCAACTGAAATCAAGTCTTTCTGGAGCAGGTGCTTTACTCACTAGATTAAAAATAAGTGCACATTTGTTTCTCTGCCCAGCTATGTTTTCAGTCCAGGTGTGGTGATTGTAGCTGAGCTCAGCAGTTTCAGTGTACTTAAAAGTGTATTCTTGATATACCCAGTGGGACTTTACAGTGCTCGTGTTAGACGGACAGCAACTTCACAAGTGAGTATAGGTATGCAGGAGATTGAATGCTTCAGTAGCTGAACTATTCCTTGCTGAATTTTAGTTCCTTAAAGGCAACTTTAGTGTAACGGACTCAGTACTAAGCAACCACGTGATTGCTTTGATTTTAGTGCTAGAGACTCCTCCTTGGGCTTACAGATTTATGCATGTGTATGTATATGTGCATGTGTGCATGTTAAGTATTTTTTCTTTAGTCAGACTATTTCTAACTGTTAAAAGTGTTTCTCAAATTGCTTGCATATTTGTTTTCTTCCAGTTAATAATGGGACTTGGCACTCAGGGAGCAGAGAAGAAGAGTGCAGCATCTATTGCCTGCTTCCTGGCAGCCAACGGAGCTGACCTCAGCATTCGTAACAAGAAGGGTCAGTCTCCTCTTGATCTCTGCCCTGATCCTAGTCTCTGCAAAGCATTGGCTAAATGTCACAAAGAAAAAGTCAGGTTTGTATATTTGGATATGTAAAATACGCAGTTTCCGATTCTCTCCTTTTCACAGACTGACTGTGATGTATTTAAAATGTGTCTTTTTAGCAATAGTATTAAAACATACAAGCTTTCTTTTGCCTTTCAGTGAATTCTTTCTTTTCTGTTGTCCATTGAATGCTATTTACAAATACATCAGCAGAAACTTACACAAGTCTTACAGGACTTTCGTACATGTTAAGATGGGAGGGAAGAGAATGGAAAGGGGACAATGTGCAGGTGGAGGTTGGTAGAACTTGAGGCTATCCCAGAAAGGGGCAGGGGGGATGGGGTTGGTGGTGGAAATCACTGAAAGAATAAGCACTGCAACAGGGTTGCCCAGGTAGGTTGTGAAACCTCTGTCCATGCAGGTTTTGGAGACTCAAGCAGGCAAAGCCCAGTATAACTTTGTGTGAATTAATTGTTGACTCTGCTTTGAGCTGATGACCCGAGTACCCATCAATCTGCACAACTGTGATTCTGTAAGAAGAGGAGGGGGATAAGTCTGGTGTCTTGGAAGCACTTTTCATTGAAATCATAATTCCTAGAGATATTATGTTACCAAGTGCATATAGCATGAGAAGTTTCAGCCTGCTGATTGTCCTAGCTGTGTTCCTAGTTGTGAATCTTATGTGGCTTACGTGATTCTCCTCCTTAATTCCTCTGTGGAAATCAAGACTAACATAGATACCATTTTTGTTGATGCTGCCGTGGTGTTTAAGGTGCTTATTTTCTTCAGGGTCTTTCTGTCTGTCTTTGCCTCGTCCCTGTGTGGCTGTTCTTTCTTGCCACCTTTTATGGGCTTACGAAGGCTGTAGGAATGAGCTGGTTAGGTTCAACACGCGCTCCCTCTGCTGGATGAGCAGCGGCATAGGACAAAGATCCGAGGTGAACACGCTGTGTGAGTTTAGGGGTTCTTCTACAAGCCTGTCCTTTGCTAGGTATTGGATGTGTATTCGAGATTAAGGTGTTACACTGTGCAGTTCTGAATCTACAGGGTACATATCTCAATAGAGTAAATCCTTAGGATGGAAGAGAAAGGTTCTCTACGTTCACGAGACGTTATCCTAACTTATGTGGCCTGTTTCTGTTCAATGTCTTTATCTGAGTGTGTGACCTTGCACTCTGGTGCCAGCTATACATCTGGGAAAATGCAGTTTGCATTGGTTTATGGTGGTACAGTGATGCCTGAATGCATAGGAATATATAGATATAGCCAATTGATATTTCTTAAAATGAGTTTGACTGCAGGTTTCTTTGTAGTGGCCAGGTTGGTTCTCGAAGTCCATCTATGATCAACAATGATTCTGAAACCTTAGAAGAATGTATGGTGTGTTCAGACATGAAGAGAGATACTCTGTTTGGCCCATGTGGACACATTGCCACATGCTCTCTGTGCTCACCACGAGTGAAAAAATGCCTCATCTGTAAAGAACAAGTTCAGTCTAGGACAAAGGTAAAAAATTATCAAGTCTGTTGGTTCTCTTCCTGGTTTTAATGGAAAAGTAAAAAAAAGAGGTCAAGGAAAAGTGTAGTATGTTTTAAACAGTATTTTGCCTTACAGGTGTCTCACTGGTTGGAGTTAATTTTGCATTATAATCCTATAATGTTCCAACATTATAGGTTACTTGCTTCTGTTTGCCTGTACTCGTGTCCTCCCTGCACAGGTCTTCAGAATTGCATTTTGAAGTGCTGAATTAGTTAAAATAGCACTGGATGGAGCTTCTCACAGTCCATGTGTCTTGCCAAAAAGAATGTAAACGCAAACTAATGTAGGGAGCAGGAGATAAACTTCTGTCATATGTATGTTCATTGTTCTTTACAGATTGAAGAATGTGTAGTGTGTTCAGACAAAAAGGCAGCAGTGCTTTTCCAGCCTTGTGGTCATATGTGTGCCTGTGAGAGTAAGTAAACTTGATGGAAGTTCTTTTTGAAGTAATCTTGAAACAGAACATTTTTAATTACACTGCTAAAAGTTCATTAGTAATCTGACTTCAGGTCAGATTATT
>JBCJKH010044603.1:0-25929 GCA_039877255.1 Loriculus beryllinus
ACTGCCAGGGATGGAGCACTCACAACTTCCTTGGGCAACCCATTCCAGTGCCTCACCACCCTAACAGTAAAGAATTTTTTCCTCATATCCGATCTAAACCCTCCCTTGTTTAAACTTTAACCCATTACCCCTTGTCCTGTCACTACAGTCCCTAATGAAGAGTCCCTCCCCAGCATCCTTGTAGACCCCCTTCAGATACTGGAAGGCTGCTCTGAGGTCTCCACGCACCCTTCTCTTCTCCAGGCTGAACAGACCCAACTTTCTCAATTTTCAATAAAGAAATGTTTCATTTTATCAGGCTTACGGCTGAACCAGGACTTTCGTGATTCATGTGGGGTTCCTGGCCAGAGGGCATCGCTTCAAACTGGAGGATACACAGCCACAGGCAGACTGTGGGTTGAAAAGAAACACCCCCACCCCCGCCGCCCGGATTATCTATTTGGTGCATATTTTACCTGTTCTCCTTAGGTGTTTTCCTGAAACAGAAGAGAACCTTCTCTTTCACTTCAGAAAGTTTAAATTCATTGTGATTTTAGAGAAAAAAAGCAGTACTTCTGGGAGACCCTGTGAAGGCCGGAAGAGAGAACCAGTGCATGGCCAGTCCCTGTTCGCTGCCAAAACAGCCCTGCAGCCACCAGTACTCCCAGAGCAGAACCACAAACTTGGTTCTTTTCTGAGTTTTGAGCACAGAGTTCCTTCACTGGCAGCTTAAGAGTGAAAAACTGCAAATCCTAGAAATCTCAACTGCCCTTACCCAGTTATTGCATGTCAGAGTGTGTTTCAACTCTGAACTATGTCACTGTAATTGCTTGACAGTGGTCATTCTGAGAAAGTCAGCAGTTACTTAGGAGATAAATATCTTAAGGCTTGTCCTTTCTAGAGGAATTTTTTTAAATCCCACTGTTGATAACATCACCTTTCGTGCCCAGCAGTCAGTATTACTGGAAGCTGTGCTCTGTCTAGCTCACAGCATTTCAAACATTGTGATGCTTAGACTTGTTGCTAGCGAGTTAGATGATGCAGTGCTTAAAATGTTGGAGGCAGCTGGTTTCCCCTGCTGTTCCATTAGCTACTACTGCTGAACCTTTCTTCTTTGGTACTCATAAAAGCAAGCCGTCCAAACCCAGCCTGGGTAGGTAATTAAAAAATCCATGCATTGATTTATTCAAGGAAAACCTCAGGCTATGATGATATGAGCATAAGGGGCTTCAATTAACATGGCAAGCAAAAGAAAGGCAAATTAATGAATTGAGATTTCCAGATCTTTCATCTTAAGTCTTTGGCCTTTAGGTACCTTGAGATCACTCCAGAAATATTTATGTAAAATCTCTGTAGCTCTTTCCAACAATTTAACATCAAAATCAAGAGATTTTTGCTTGATATAGAACTGACAAAATTACATCATGCCCCTAGCAACAGATTGCAAACAAAACTATATACATCAACTTGTGAGAAACGAATTTAATGAGTTATCTCTTCTTAATAGCAGGAAACAGCAACTCTAAAAAAAAGCACAACTGAAATACTCAGTGCTTATACCTGAGTTAACAAAACAGAGATTGAAAAACAAGCAACAATAACAAACTATATGCTTCAACTTTAATACTGCACACCTATCTGCAAACATGTATGTATACATAACCATGTAAATTGGTATACAGACTACTACCAGTACATGAACTACAATCAATAAGTGAACAAGCAGGTTCACTTTCTAAAGCCCTCTTTATCTATTTATATAAATGTATGCCCCCTTTTTAAAATCTGATTCCAAAACCAAAAAAACCCACACAAAAACCGAACAACTGACTGCATTTTTTACATATATTAGAAGGCAAATTATTGGGAAAACAAATAAGGAACCATTATTAAATGTTAAGATGGAAGGAAAAGTGTGAAAAAGGCAGTATAACTGATGCAGTTACCTCTTGTCTTGCTTCTACAAACATGCGCAGTAGAGGGCACCACAGATGGTGGAGAGAAGATTATTTCTCTGAAGCTGTTAAATTTAACACGATGATTTCACCAAGTAAAACAAGGGTGATAGGTAATGAAACACTTTCAGATTTGTTTGCTTTGAAAGATACCCTGTTACCAAAACGTTCCCTTAAGATTGTCTCCTATTATAAACATAGGCTCTCATCAGAGTACTTTTGGAGGAAGCTGTACTATGATATAATCTGTATGAGCTGTCTGATGCCAATTTCGAAGTCTGTCTGTAACTGCTGAAGAAGAACTTGTCTGGATCAAAACCTGTTACTACCACTACATACTACAGAATAAAAGAGCTATACAGAACAAAACTGTGCATTTATCTCAGTGCCAAGATTTTAAATTGCTTGTTACTGACTTCTCATATATAAATAACTGCATTTGTAGGATAAATAATACATAAAATACATAAAAGCATAAGTATGCTTTTTCTTTTTTTCTCACTGCATACCTTATGAAAATATTTTTCTTCTTTTCATATGTAGTCTCTTACATTAAGATTTTAAGATTGCTGTAGTAAATATTTCTCTCATAATGGTCCATCCTTAATTTTTTTAATAGTCTGGTAGGCCTACCAGTGGACCTGATATGCCTATTTTCAATTAATGCCAAATGCCATTTGAAATCCAGTCTTTCAGAAGCCTAGAAAAAGGGACACCTCTGTAAGAGGCAATGATTTGTGCAGTCACGGGTGTTTGGGCCAGGTAGGAGTGTTAAGGAGATAGATGGGGGCTTGAAAATTACAGCAGGAACAGGGGGAAAAACTCCCACTGGCCATTTAAGAGTTTCTTGGGACAATGCCTACTGTGTTCCAGCAAGCTTCAATTTCTTTCCAGCTTCCTTGCTTGTGATCTGGACAATCCTCGGAAGGACAGACATTTTGTGAGCCAGCAGATTTTACTGTGAATACGTTAGGATGAAATAGGAGCCAGATCTATCACCTTCCAGTTACATGAAAAGTTGCTGATCTTTTTCTAATGAACAAAGCCTGGAGAAATAGGAGATGAAAAGTCATTCGCTGCTAACAACTTCAAATGAGATATCTTCTAACTAACATGGTTGGAAAAAAACCAAAACTAATACATATTTTCAGTTTACCTAGCTCTGGAGTGAGAAACACCTGTACAATATGTATTCTGTGGTGAGCCAAATCACTGGAAGAGGAAGTGGGGTTTTGTTACCATTCCTTTTTGTGTGTGTTTTATCTTTCAGCCAAAAATAAACACTAACAGGCCCTTCTTAAAAGGAAAAGTAACTTTCATCTAAGCTCTGTCACAATGATTTTCAGATCTAACATTTTCTAATGCAATCAGGGGCAGTTATGCATTTTGGGTGGCAGTGCAAAACGGTTTTGAGACAAAGAAACACTAAGTAAATTCAATAGAAGAATGCTTTTCCCAACTAGCATAAATGCCCCATGCACTCTAGTTCATTGTCAATAATTAACCTGCAAACAGGCAGCATTATGTGACTGAACATTCAAAGACATAATTTTACATGCTGAGAAGTCTGAGCTTGCTCACTGCTATCTTAGCCCCTATTTCTCAGTCCTAAAATGGTCTCACACTAAGCCAGGACACTCCTTCAGCCTGGTGAAAAAAAAAAAAAAATAGGTTTAGCAGCTCTAAGGCTTGGCAAAGTTAGACAAAAAATGAGAATGGGATTTTATAAGGGAAAGCTGGGCATTCCACTAGTTTTATTATATTTTGGTGAGCATGCTGTAAGGGAACATAGAGAAAATATTTTGAAACATCCAAGACTCCATGTATCATAGAATCACGGAATGGTTTGGGTTGGAAGGAACCTTAAAGATCATCCAGTTCCAACCCCCTGCCACTAGAGCAGGTTGCTCCAAGCCCTGTCCAGCCTGGCCTTGAACACTGCCAGGGATGGGGCAGCCACAGCTTTTCTGGGCAACTTGTTCCAGTGTTGCCCTGCCCTTATCATAAAACATTTCTCATTTTATCCAGTCTAAATCTACCTGCTTTTAGTTAAAATTATTATCCCTTGTTCTGTCGCTGAAGAGCCTGTCTCCATCTTTCTTATAATCCCCCTTTAAGTATTGAAAGGCCACTCTAAGGTCTCACCAATGCCTTCTCTTCTCAGTGTTGAATGATCCCAACTCTCTCAGCGTGTCTTCACAGGACAGTCCTCCAGCCCTATGGTCATTTTTGTGGCACTCCTCTGGACCTGCTCCAACAGGTCCATGTCTTTCTTGTAGTGAGTGTTAAGTGATTGCTGAAAATAAAACAAAGAAATAGACTTGCTTTTGAAGAACCTACAGGTCTCTCACAGATGAATAATAAATATATTACGGATAAAATGTTAAGCTCTTTCTCTGCTGTCTTCTATATCAAGATCTCAAGGCAGCTGAATAATAAAAGAGATCAGGCAAATATGTGGCTCCTCTCCCTGCACCTAATGCCTGTCTATTTCTAAGAGAAATAAACACCTATCATTTACCTATTACCCCATTTTTCATTGCTAGGAATGGGAATCACATTAAAATCTGGGCTGAAGTGCTTATATAGCAGCTAAATAAACAATAAGGCTAGGGGACTATGGGTGAGTTACAGCCAATTCCCTCCGCTCTCTCTGGCATCTCCCAGAAATCAGCTGCTTTTATTGTCTGTATGGTAAAAATCTGACCAAACCCACATACCAACAGTGGTAAATTCTCAAGTAGCTACATGTCATACCACTGAAACAGTAACAACATCTAACAAACTGATTTGTAAACATCTATATACGTGTAAAAATCCAAATCTGGTTTTAACTTAACATTAAATAAACACGGTATTAGGAAAAATTCTGATTAAAAAAATGTATTAAAGGACAAATACGTTGGAACAAACAAATGGGAGGCATTTGTGCTAAAACATAACTGGAAAGCAAGAATGTCTTCTATTCCTTGTTCATGTGACAGCTTGAACATCACACTCTTGGAAACAGCTGCATCATTTCTTCTGGATTTCAAAAGATAAAATGTCTTGTTTATTTTCTGTTTTCCTTTTGTTGGCAACATCCTAGAAAGCATGAAAGCTCAGGTGTGATTTTGCTCTTTAAACCCAAAAATGCCAGCTGCTGTACATTAAAAATGCTTGAGCCAAAATCTGTTCTTTCATTTATATGAATGCTACACCAGTGCCGTCATGGCCCCAGATTTATGCCAACAGGTAAAACTTGGGATGGACTTTGGACCTTTGTTATTAACTATTTAATAATGCCTGGGGACAATGAAGTAAGAGAATGATGTAGGAGTCTATTATGACACTGAGTACTGTGGGCTATATAAATAATGAAAAGGGTGAGGCAGTTGATTAACAGACTCCTTCATTTTTGGAAGCCTAGATTAACATCAACTTTATGTCATCCTTTAAAATGCATTTGGTGATTTTAATTAAGCTACTAATGTTAATTGGTCCACACCACAAAAATGCCAGGGGCACTGTGATGTAGTTTTGGGTAAATGTCAACCTTTGCTTTTGAGGGTCCTAAGGCTCAGTAAAAAGCATTAAATAAACAAAGTATAAATTAAAAAAACTGTATAGATGTCTTATCTTGGCTTGCTCTTTTTTTTCTGAAAAATCATGATTCAAATATAAACATGAATCCAGCCCAAAACATGTCTTACAGAATTGTTGTATGAGTAGTTCTGGATGTAGCAAGATTGTTAACTGGCCTTCAGTGAGGTCTTCTCTGTGTTGCCTTTCTGTTCTATCATTTTTCAAAGTCTTTCTGTATATTTATAGGCCACTCTTTTCTCTGTACTCAGAGGAAACTCAAACGTGTCAGCTGGATGTCACTGCTGTAAACCATCTCCTCTATTTGGGCATTAAAGAATTGAATAGAATGAATTTATACTATTCTCTAAAGACAAGATCTTCTGGCACAAAGAGAAGTTTGTAGCTGGGGACTAAGGGCTTTTCTACATTGGAAAATTGACTGGAAATGCTATTGCAGAATAAGCTATTCTGCAACGACTTACTGTCTGACCCACGACTTTTCCAGACTAGAATATCCACACAGGGAGCTATTATGGATAGTTTATTCAGAAATAGCTATTGCGGTCTCTTTTCCCACACAGATAAATGCACGGTGTCCATGTATAGCTGTAGTAAGGAAAAAGCTTCTGTTTTTTAATGGAAGACTACTTTTTGTCTGATATATAACATGTGGTGAAATGGAACTTTCAATCAGATCATGATGCAATTGATTAAGATCCTTTATTTAATTTACTAATATAAGATGTATTATCATAATTTACTATGATTACTTACGTGCTAAGAACATCTCTACATCTGCAAGGCTGCGTCCATTGCAGGATATTGCATCAGCTTAACTAAATCATTTAAAAAAACCCCATATCTAATTAAGTCAGTGCAAAAATATTAACAAAATGACTTGCGGTAGTCTCTGATTGACAGATCTCACATTTCAGTCACCAGCCCTCTGATAACATCATACGTTTTGTTAGAAAGAAATATACAACAGTTCCGTGCCTCTGCAAAAGCCAAGCTTTTTTGGTGTCAGCACGTTAATTTTAATAAACAATAAATCGCTTTCAGAAGTACCTTTCCTAGGTTAAGAACTGCCGTTTGTGCCTTAGGAGCAGGTGGATGACAGGCCTAGCACTTGTTACCAGAGAGAGAGAGTTACTTTCTGAAAATCTGAGGTACAGTTAATTTATTATTTCAATGTTTTCCTGTACGTCCTCTACTCTGTAATGTGAAAGGGTCTCTCATGCATTGAGCTGGAATGCTTCCATGTTTGGATCTACTCGTGAGGACTTCTGAGTGCCAGAAATGCATGACTGGAACCCTAACATATCAAGGAGAAGAAATACGAAATAACTGGTGTAGAAATGGCATTGCAACTGTCATCCGTCTATTAGTTCTAAGAAAACGATATTTAAAGCTTTCTCTACAAATTAAGTTGAATGTTTTCTTTCAGCCATTTAATAAAGTTTGATACTTCATCAGAAAGTAAACTAACATGCTCATCCACCAATCCAGATTCTTGCTTGGTGTGGAGAGCTGGATGAGATCATATCCTCAGCAAAATTATAGAATGCTAAGAAACAAATCAGGAAAGCCAATTCCTAACTCTCATTTTAACGACAGGGTGCCTCACATTAGTGATGTAATATAAGCAAGTAATAGGTGTTGCTGAGCAGCTGCTATTACACTATATTGGTTCTTCTCTTAAGGATTCAAGTAGGAGAGAACTGTTCCTTTAAGTTTTCAGTAAATTGTTTTTCTAGATATTTCAGCTATATTAGGATGGTCAAGACATCAAAATCTTCATTTTGACTTACAAAATTTTTTAAAAGATATTCTATTGGAATGAGTCAATTTCCCTAGAACATGCTTATTCTATAGAGACTACATTTGCTGGAACAGATATTTGCTTCCATATATTATATATTATGTATTATATATTATATATTTACTGTGATAAACTGGGGCTGTTCAGCCTGGAGAAGAGAAGGCTGCATGGTGACCTCATAGCAGCCTTCCAGTATCTGAAGGGGGCCTACAAGGATGCTGGAGGGGGACTCTTCATCAGGGACTCCAGCAGTAGGACAAAGGGTAAAGTTCAGGTTGGATATAAGAAAGAAGATTTTTACTGTTAGGGTGGTGAGGCACTGGCATGGGTTGCCCAAGGAAGTTGTGAATGCTCCATCCCTGACAGTGTTCAAGGCCAGGGTGGACAAAGCCTTGGGTGACATGGTTTAGTGCTAGGTGTCCCTGCCCATGGCAGGGGGGCTGGAACTAGATGATTGTATGGCCCTTTCCAACCCAACCCTGATTCTATGTTCTATGATTCCAACAACCTGGATTTACCATACTATATTGTGACTTGTAACAAGAATAGTAAGAAAAACAAAATGTTGTGTTTGGGATACTTTAAAAGAATTTTGAGTTTCTACAGTTTTTCAATAACTCTTGATTAAAAAGATTTACAATCTAAAAAAAAAAAAAATCATATATATATATTAATATACATTATATTTTCTGACAGCAAAAGGCAAGACTATACAAAGCTATTTTTGCCAACAAACAAACAAAAGAATTGCCAAAGGAAAATAAATACTCAAACTCACACATATTAGCTGCAAAATTAACCTGAGGAAGACAATTGCACCACATCGGCTGTCTGGAATGATCCAGATCTCTACAGATTCGTATTGGGATTACTGACCCACTACTGAATATAGGCACCTCTGGCCCAGCATTTGGAAGCAATTGTGACAGTTCTAAGAAGTGCTGTGCTGACGGTATGTTTTCTGGGAATCATGTCTCTACCCATGAGAACTGATGGGAATCAGATTGTCCGCTCATACTGACAGAATGAATGGCAACAAGAACAATTTTGTATAATCTCCTTGGGGAGAAAAAGGCTGTGGCAAAAGGATTCCCGGGGAGCCCTGGGAAAAAAGAAATGAGGTTTCATTCTGGTGCAGCAATCCATTACAAGCTTATTACCTAAACCCTTTCATGTCACTGTTACACTGGAAAGAACCAAAAGAGTGGCTAATAGGAAGAAAATGATAACTAGAAGTTGGAAAGCCAAAGTAGACAACTGTCAGGATAGAACTGGAAGAAACAGAAGAATGAAAGGACAAAATAGGAGAATTCAGTATAAACAAACAGATGGAATTATGGATGAAAACATTATAATTTTTTTCTACTGTAACAGTATTTCAAAATACTGAAATGTATTTTGAAATTCGAGGGCATAGCCTTCAAACCCAGAATCTGGAGGTCTGAAAGATGCCTGACCAAAAGGTTTTCATAACATTCATAACCCTTCTGATATCAGTAGTGTGCATCTCTCAGGAACTTATTTTGCATTCATATTGCAATTATTCTCCTTGTGCAGAGATAAAAACAATGTAACACAAACCAGGGAGGAAACCGTACTCAGATGGATTTAATCACTGACAATGTAGAATTAGAAAAAAACCCAAAATCAATAATTTACATGCTGCAAATGCCAGTACTTATAGATTCAAACTGATTTCCAATCCTAGTGCAAAACTTCTCCTTTCATAATTAAACACTGCCTGGTTTACAAGATAAGTTCTTGCAGAATATATAGTCATCATCCTCATGCAATATTAATTTTCTACTATTATGGTGGCAACAGTAACAGTCTTGATTTTTTTTCTGTGTTACACATCATTCAGTCTTCTGATGGAAAGTTAAAACTAAAAGTCAGACATGCTAATAAAAATATTTTCTGCTGAGTGTTTGAGAAATGATTATCAATAACTGTTTTCCAGTTTTCATAGCTGCAAAATTCCCAAATGGACTTGATATTTGAGAAATATTTCTGTGCAGCACAAATGCTTATTTTTATTATCATTCTAAAAAGAAAAAACTCCAACTTTTGCCAGCTGAGTTCCTAGGTAAAAGCCTTGCCTATAAATGCAGTGAGGCAGATCGGTGCTAACGATATGTAAAGTTCATATTTGTACTCCATTCTTTCTCACATCATTACTGGCAAGATTAGCAATAGCATATTTACATTGATTTAGTCTAGCTATTTACAGTCCCCAGGGCACAGATGCAGAAGTTACTCATCCATAGAAAAACCTGTCATGCTCTCCTTTTTTCTAGTCATGCCCTTATCTATGTGCTACTAGAGAGATGCAGTTTCTGTCACTGGACTCTTCTGCACAGAAGTCAACTTCTCTAAAGCAAAGTGTAATGGAAAAAATATGTCTTTGTGTGCAGATGGGGAAGGTGACCTGAAGATGACAGTGAGGGAAAGGCTGAAGCTCTTAAACCCTTTCTTTCAGTGAATTGCACAGGCACAACGTGCTCCCAGACATCTGTGTATACCCACACTACTTGGCAAGCAAAAGGGCAGTCAGCAGTGGTGGAACAACACAGGGACTCTGTAGTGACATAGGACACAGCCAAACAGATGGAGCTGGTTATACTGTGCCCAGTTTTAGCTCCCCAAATCAAAAGCAGTGAGGAGGTTCAGTGGAGGGCTACTGAGACAATCAGGGCGAAGGGTACATGACCTAAATGAGGAGACTGAAGGTGCTGTGCTTACTTAGCCTGGAGAGAAACAGGCCAAGGACTGAGCTCTGCCTGAATGGTAGTTACAAAAGCCATAGCCAAGTTCTTCTTGGTAGGTAGTGTCGTATGACAGAATGAGGAGCAATGGCCATAAATTACAGCGTGGGAGGAACAGTTGAAAAATGAGGAAAAAATGTTACTCATTTTTCAGGCATTCTTTGAAAAACAAAACCAAAACCCCCCACAACAACTACAGAAACAACACCCCAGTATGACTACAGTTGGAAATCATGATACAAAACTAAAAATTGACACCGTCTGGTTCCTTACTGTTTCAGTTATCTCCTACCTTCTATATTACACATATTTTATCACACATGTACGTTACGTATGTTACCTGTACTCTACATCTTTGTTTAAAATTCATTGTATGCTATTGGTAATTGACAGAATGCCATTTATTTTTGGTGAGGAATGAGTTCTTTTTGTACAAGCAAAACCCAAGGAAATTAAAAACTGCTTAATCTCCTTTTTGTAATGAATTCATTGAATTGTTTGTGCCACCAGTACATCATGTTGCCCAGTGGGATGAAGAAAAATGTTGGAGAGAAAACATACCCACACCTCCCTGACTCCTACTGTCATGGACTAGAGAAGAAAAAAAAAGGGGATTAAGGTAAAAAAAGAAAGAAATGAGGTTCAGAGGAAAATGGGAAAAAGCAAAACCAGAACCACATAGGAGCCTGAACCAAGGAGAAGGGAACACAGTGCCCATAAAGTCTGCAAGATGATTATCTGGGCAGAGAGTAAGAGCAGGAAAACAAGGTGGGAACAAACACACGGGAAGGAGAATGGAATGACACAAACAGGTGACAATTCCAGGCAAGACCCTCTTGTCTTGTTTTGCATGATACAGGTGTCAAGATTCATAAGGAATTTTGGCCAGCTGAACTTGGCTGGAAGCTACACATTCCCTCTATTCCTTTTGTCCCCATATCCGTCAGCTCTGCAATCAAATGAGAAAAAAAAAATCAGTGTTTAAATTCCTTAACATTTGGGCGTACACAGGCAGGTTTTACCTCTCTTTTACTCCCTACAGTCCCACTGATATTTCAGCCCGTGGGAATCTGAGATCATAGTTTGGCTCCAAGGCAATTCAATGTATAGAAGTACGTTAAGGAGATATATCATCTTTTCTCACCACTGGAGGGAACTTTTTTTTGCCCTAGCTTGAAAAAGAACTTGGGTGTGATTAAGATAAAATAGATTATGGAGAATTTGATATAGGTGTAAATGCCTCCAGATATTTAATCAATGGGGAAGCAGTGGAACAGGTTTGGGCAGCCTACAGGTTGATGACCTGTTCTGATAAAACCTGGCTGGACTATAGAAGTCATTCAATATCCATCCTTGCTGCAGTTTCTCATGGCCAGTTAGCTACATGAAGCACAGATTCCTGATTTTATTAGAGTTTAACTTGCCACCCTCACACAGTTTATTGCATTAGAATACAAGAAAGTAATCTGAAAGGAACATTAAAGTTTTATGTATCATAAAAAACCCCAAACCATTATATATATCCAGATTGGGATGGAGAGGAGGAAACTGTAGGAAATATTGGCTAGGAGTCCTACTATATGCATCGACATGAAATCTTGGCTGCCCACTGTATGAGCTAAAATGTTGGATAGTAACAGCGCTCCAGAGAAGATTGAACCCTGGGGCTTACTGCTAGGCAATGATGGATTTAATTAGCAGGGTGTGTCTAGAGGGAATGAGGATTCTTCTCAGGACATGCCTACACTTGAAACTGTGTGGGTTTTGTGCATCTCTGTTAAATGATTTGAAAAACCTATTGTAAGATCAATGCACACACACCTTCTCAAAATACTGCCCTGAACTTAAGACAACTCTTATTTTCAATCACTGCAGTTCTTCATGCAACAACAGCATACTTTTTATGAGCTTAATTTGTCATCTTTATATTTCTTTATGAGTTTAATTTCCCATCTGTTCAAACTACTTTCATGTTTTCTGCTATTTCCCACATGTTCGGTACTGAACCATTTCACACCTTTCCAAACAGCATAAAAACCTGGCAGATTAATGTGCAACTGAGACAAAACTGCCCAGTGAAAATGCTAATGGTATGGTTTTGCCTATGATCAGCAGACATTAAATAGCACATTTCCATTTATGCAACAGAAGGTTTTGTTAGTCAATAAATCCATGCAATCTCAGAGGAAAGAATTAATCTTTCATAATTGGAGTTTTTGGTTTCAGGAAATTAATTTATACTAGGAGATTCAGTTTCTTAATTGAAAAGATTTAGTGTGCTTGTGTTCCACTTAGCAGTTTTATTTGTTCTTTAATTTGCAGGAGTCCATACTAGGAAATAATTTAACAGAAATGCCAAGAGGAAAGGGATGTGCATACCAGGTTTGTGTGCAGACAAGAAACAAGGTCTCCTGAGCTATGCTATTAGTTGTGACTCTTAAAGACCTCAGAAAATCTCTGAACATTTGCGTGTTAGTTGCTCTGTCTGTCAAATGGAAATTGAGCACTTGGTTATCTCACATAACTGCCCTTAGCGTTGGTATCCATAGAACGTGCAGTGGGGTAAGTGCACTACTAGTATTACGAATGTAACAAAATCAAAGAAAGCAGGATAAGATTTCATGGATGGGAAACACTGCCTTAACAAGAGCCTTTTTCAAATGTCTTTCTCTCCTGACAAAAGATGAGGAAATTACTGGTAAATGCATTAAATTGTATTGGGGGGGGGGGAGGGAGGAGAGAGAACGTGCTATCTTTATATTCTGCCAAGAGAAGAAAACCAGCATTGAGCTGTACTATGTACAAAAATGTTTGTGTACTGAGAGTGATCCTGTATCAAGCTTGTGTCCCAGTGTGGGAATTCCATTCGTAAAAGAACTGCAGGGATTGTTCTGTCAAGAGCATCTAAGCCCACAGATCCTCCAGCCTTTCCCAGGAACTCTTGCTGCTTAGCTTTACTCTTTCTGGCTGTGAAGCCTGAAAAGAGTTCACAGATGAGCAAGAGGATCAGACTTCCCCTCTCACGTTTTGTTGCAGAAAAAGAAGAGGGTTTGATCCAGTTCTCTAGAGAACACTTCAGACTGAATTAGACCACAAACAAAGCCATATTACACACAAAATACATGCTTACAAAAACCATTTTCCTAGCTCCTGGAATTAAAACCTTTACAGCTGCTATCTGCAATCAAATATAGCCAAATATCTTTAATACCTCATACAAATGATACTGAAACTATCATTTCCTTGACTTAAATAAGTTTTCCACATGTCTGATTTTAGCTTCCACTAAAACTGCTGTGAGGAACCACCACCCATGGACACAGAGGCCTATACACATGCACATATTTCATCCACCCCACCACTACCAGTTCCAGGTCATGCTGATTAACACTTTTCACATAAACACACTTCTTATTTCAAATGTTAATGCCTGCTTAGTGCAAGGTGAAAGTCTATCCAACGACAGAATCCTTTAAGAGTGTTAATTAAACAGAACAATAATAATCCACTGGTGATTTATAGCAGGTGGATTACTAGACCATAGTGGTTGGTCTGATAGGCATTTATTGCCTACTTAACCATTTATGTATAACAAAAAAAAAAATCATTCTGGTACAAAAGGTGATGAATGTTTCTGCTAAAACAGTCCATTAAGATGATTCATTAACATTACAAAGAGGTCTGCAGCCTGTGTGCCACTTGGAGCCTTTAAGAGTCTGGGAAAGTGAGAGGCATTACCATAGGAAATGCTTTATGCTAAATGTGCGCTGATAGAATCTAAGGTCCACTTTCTGCAGATAACATCACTTTTTACATTTTGCACTACAAGGTCTAAGGATGCTTTGTACTTCTCAGTTCCCCAGTTAGAGAATGTATCTTCCTACCAGAGGAGCGCGGGAGGAGAGAAGTAATAAAGTCACAGTGCTCTGGCATACATTGGAGTCCCTCATGCTTCCCTTTGAACTGATGTTACTGGAATGCTGAATCGCTGGTTACACCACTGCAGAATGACATGGGAGTCATGAGTTATAGTCACAACAGCTACAACTTTATTAAATGCACACCAAATAAAGCTAGTATAACGATCTTTTCAGGTCAAATAACAGCAGATTCCTGCTGTGTAACAGCAAGGCAGTATACCAGCTACATCTAATACGTGGAATTGTATAAGGGTTAAATCAGCGTGTAAATGTATCTGAAATTCCAAAATTAAGACTTCAATATTTTCCTAACACATTATTGCCTGAAAAGTGGAACTAATGGAGTGTGCTTTTTTTAATGGATTTATGTTGCATCTCTTACACCTTCCTATTGGAATTAGCCTGCCTGTCCTCTGCCATTTCACTCTGCAATGTCTCCAGCCCCCTGCATCCTTCCAGCCTCTTGCCTCCCCCCAGGAACAAGCAGTATCTCTTATTCTCTGGGGGGTACCACAGCATGTCTTGGCATCTTTCCCCCAGCCATCCCTTGACTTTTTTGATTTGGCAGCTAAAACCAGCAGTGCTTTCACCAGGGAATATCAGAGAAATGTGCAAATCAGTTGAATGGCTTGCTGTTGTCAAGCACAAAGACCTGCTGAATTCTGCCTTCTTCCTCAATGGGAGCATTAATGAGGATTCTTTCTCCTACTTAGGTGCTAATGCTTGCAAAACAGGTAAGGACATAGTATCTCCAAGACATCTGTGTAACCTGCGACAAATGTGTCAGCAGATTGGAAACTGGGTCAGACAAATAATAAGATTGTGTAAGTAGTTTCCCTAGGGAACCAGACTAAGAGGTGTGATAGGATCTCCACTGACCAGAAGTCAGGAGGATTTTGTTTATATCATCTAAAGTAGAGCATCACCCAGTGCTTCCCAAATTACAGGAAGTGTGTGCAGCACCTGTTCAGACTACCTGTGTTAGCTCAAAACAAGCTAGACCAGGTTCTAGCAGCAGAACGAGAAACTTGCACCAGAGCTAATAAATTCTGCGTCTCAGTAGGTGAATTTGCCCAGCTGGACCAAATCCTGGGCTGGAGATTACTCAGATAGCATTGCTGTCCCTACATGGCATTCATTTCCACTTCTGGACACTTCAATTGTTCAGAAATGAATGTCAAAAGTGAAACATCGCAGATACAGGATCTGCACAAGGAAAGGGAGCTGAGAGGCACATGTGACATCAAATGTAACTACTCCCAGAATTGTTTGATATCATTTAACTGCCTGGGGAACTGGGCAAGCCACATTCAACATCTGATGCATAATATATTTCCTTTCTATTTTTCTAGGAAAATAAGGCATTGACTACATACATAATCTATAACAATGCTTTATTACAAGGCATGCTGAACTGGACTGACTTCACCTACAGTAGTGGGATAACTGTTTTCAAGTAGGGCCATTAACTCAGTAATCAACTTTCCAATAACCAGTTGCAGAAATGGCAAACATCTTTAAAATTAAGTATGCTGATGAATGAATCGAGAGTGCTGAGGCATAGAGATAATGTGCTGTTGAAACACATGTGCTCCACCTCTACATATGCCTTTAGATTTCCCTGTGACACTTGGAAGTCTCAGTTCTTAGTCAATAATGCCTTGAGGGTGCACAACATTTGGAAGTGTGTTTGTGGTAGGATCAGGCCTGGGTGTAAGACAGACAGCAGGGAGGAAGGAATACAAAATAGTAGGAGGTTGGCAGGAACACAGGCTAAACCAGAAAGAGAAGCTGAGCATGTGTGTCCAGTGGAGCTTGATGACATTCAGAATGAGACTGGGAACTAGGATGAAAGGCTTGGACTGACAGATCCATGGTTGGTTTACAAGTGCTTTTTGGCATCAGAAAATGCCAACTTGCAAAACCAATATTTTTTTTTAAAGTAACATATTGATTTCCATGGCAATGAAATTAGGCAGGCTAAGGTACTTCCATGAGAAAAATCTCTTCGGAATGAGAATGGAGCAGAAATGTGACCGTTGCTTTATTCACTCCCAAAGAAGGAAAACTACCCAGATCTATGTGAGCACCATACTAAAACGCAGCAGAATATCTGTCTATTCTCTATACAGATACGTCCCTTTACTTAAAAAGCCCAAAGTGCCTTGGCCTAAGAGAGACAGAGCGATGGAACACCCTGGTGACCAAGTCTCACCTCTGAAGTACAGGACTCCAAGAGAGCTCTTTTTTAACTCACTTCAGAGCCCAAATTTGAGTCTGACAAAAATAATGTTGAAAACATTATGTCAAATGTTTGCTCCAAATCCCATAAAGCATTACTTGGATATGGCCCAAGTAAATACCCCAGCCACTGGATGTTGGTTATTCTGGGATGTCTCATTCTTTCTATTCAAGTTTTGGTTTTTAAATCATTCTGTGACAAATCTAAAACAAATGCCAAAACCCCTAATTTTTTTTCAGATACGAGTTTTATTTTTTTTCTGCTTCTGGACAACTCTCATTCTCAGTGCACCACTCTTAATTCTTCAATTCATTTCTTCTAACTTGATCCAAACTGCTGGCCTTCAGGGGAGTGGAGGCTTTGAGTCCTTGCATAGGGAAAATTTATTTAATCTGTTCATTCCGTATTGTCCTATGTCACAGATGTTTAAAGTGTGACATAAAGTGTGCTTCACAAGCATTTGGGGCCCATAAGCTGCTTTGACAAGGATTCAAGAAGATAAATAAGACAAATTGCTTTGATACGACACAAAGAACTGGCTGCTGCCAATGTCTGTGAATCAGAAAATTTTCAAGATCTCTGCTTTATACCAATATACCTGTGTCCTACTGTTGTTAGTATAGGTTGAAAGTTTGCAGTAAGCTTTTATTTGCACTGGGATAAATAACTACTAACATCACTAAAATCTAAGAGGATCGCAAGATTGGTTGAAAGACAGGAAGAAGAATAGCTTGGCTTAGGAGATTCATGTTTAACCGGCTTCATCACTTCAAAAAGAAAGCAATTTTACATCATTCAAAGTTAATATAAAGTTTATGTTGTTACTTTTTGCTCTTCTTTATACTAATGGAATCATACAAAAACTAGGAAAAAATTATCCTCTTTGACACTTGTTCTTCATGGTTAACAGTTATCACATCTCTAATAAGACCCATGAACATGAGAGTGTCTAGTCAAAACATTAAATAAAATCTGGTTTATAAGCATTAAGCACAGAAATCCATTTGCTCATTTATCCTGACAGATTAATTCCCATAGAAGTCTGCAGACAGATTCAGAAAAGAAAGTGTTTTTTCAACTTATCCACCTGGACTTCTCAAACAGAGTCTCTAAGGCAGCAAATTTTAGTCTGATACAGTGAGTTGGGTTTGTTGGGGTTTTTTCCCCTGCCAGAAATTTTCAGTAAATACAATCCTCAAAGGTAGATTTTTGAGGAAAGATGTGATAAAATTAATACTGTACCTTCCTGCTACCACATCACACACTTACGATATTTAATCCTGAAAACTGGAGCTACAGCACTCTGTACAATGCTTACATGCATAAAAATCAGAAAAACAAAATCACACCAATGGAGAACATTGGCACGTGCTTATGGACCTCGATTACGCTGCCATGAAAAGGTGTTTTCAGGAAAGGCCAGGTCAAGTCTCAGCTGCTCCTTCTCTAAACTGTCCTTTAACAGAAGCATTTTCTCCATCCCTAGCACAACACCACAGCTTGCAGCAAAGAGACTAATTCAGCTCTGCATTTTATTAGCTCCCTTGATGTCCAAACTGCTCTTCCATACATACCAAATATAGTAAACAGTAAATGCTCAGCTTTTTGTTCTTGCCTCAAGGCTTAGAAACAACTTGCAAATCCTCTCAATTCATTTTATGTCCCCATTCCTTCCATTAGAATTGCTAACAGTACCTTCTACAAAGATTCTTTTGTTTTTACTGAAAGTCTCTTAAAGATTTGACATTTCTCTTTCTCTCAGTATCCTGTCACAGGGCACTAGACCCTCATCCTGCACCTACCCAAATCCTTCCTTTTTCCAAGACACACCGATACCTTCCACAAAAGCAGGGTGCAGACACTATCCGTAATCAAGAAACAAAAGCCCATAGCTGTGAGCTGCTGAACACCTCCCAGAAATGGCAAAGTGCCCTCAGACTCCCATTGCATCTTGGAGATGTGAAGGTGTTCTGAATCTTGTGGCCGTTCCTTTTCTCCATGATTCAGCCTTTACTCAGAGGATGTGGCTCCTGTCTTAATGGATGTTCTCTCTTCTCCTTCCATGATCTCTTCTGTTTCCAAACGAAACAGTAGTCCACGGTTTAAGTCAATAATACCTCTAGTAAATCAGATGCTAGAACACAAACTGCAGATTCTTTCAGAAGAAACTGGCATTTCTATTTGCAAAGTCACTGTAATTGCCAAATCATCCAAATTACAGATTTCTGCTGCCTGACCTATCATCACTTCCTGTTACATACAATGAAGATGCTCTGGAAATAAGTTTTTGTTAAAGTGGAAGGCCTGTTGTGCTATTCTTTTGATGTACTCAGGACACAGAAATGGGGACAGAAATAATCAGGAAGTGATTCATAATCTCCATAGCTCTTAACTGCATGAAGACACACTGTCTATGCTACACGTATCTGTACTGAGTGTCCTACATCTGGAAGAAAAAGAGCTTGGTCCTTAGTGGTTTCAGTTCGTCACTGTATCTCAAATTTCTCTAGAAACTAAACAACTGAAACCATTCCCTTGCTTGTGACAAACACACATGTCCTGGTTTCATGACAATACATTATTCATAAAGATGATTTTAACGCCCAAAACAAATATGAGGGTTCTTACTGTAATGTAAAAACCTGAACTACTTTGGAATTTACATTTTTATTTTCATATGAGCTTAACAGATAACAACTAATCTCCTCAAACAAATTTAAGCTTTTATATGGGACTCATAAGAGTCTATTTTATAGCCCCTTGATTTAAGTAAACAAACAAACAAACTGCTTCCTTCTGCTCTTTTCCCGGCAATCCAAATATTTAGAACTCTTTATAGGATGTTAATTGTGGAAATTCATGCTTTTAAATTATTCTTTTTGGGTGCCTTGAACAACAAAAACAGATTCGCTCTTGTGGTCAGACCACCAAAGCGGAGCAAAGTGCAGTAACTCTGAGAGTTTCTGCCCCATGTTCTGCTCTGCTTGTCCTTTTGAAAGGGGTCTCAATGAAGAGCCTTGTTGAGACCTCCACTGGTGCCACTGTTTATAGAGGGGGTCATTAGAAACAGTTTAGTCAGAACAAAAGGGGTTTTGTTTCTATTGTCCCACTTGCAGTTTGACAATGCCTTAACTGAAAAATTATCTTAATAGTCTAACAGTATATATTTGCCTATGGGGCTCAGACAACTGCAGAAAAGGCTTTGGATGAATGCTGAAAAGATGCACTTTACAAAGCAAACTCGGTGCAAGCTCAGCACTATTTAGGAAGCAAAAGATTTCCAACTGAAAACTTAGAAGTCCCAGTCTCAGAAAGATAAACTCTGACAGGGCTGCACTTATGAGGAAAGCATCCTCCCCTAAAAGAGCAGCAGGAATACCAACCACTCCACATGCTATCACGGGAAAGCACCAGGTTAGACCCCTGGCTGGTATAAATAAGCATACCTCCATCTACTCATATGGTGCTATGCCAATTTGCACCAGCAGAGGAAACAGTCCCTTCATATTATTTTAAAATCCTCCAGCATAAAAATCCTTCAGCATAAACCTGTGATTTAGGATTTTCTGCTGCTAAAGCTCTAGGAGATTGCTTGTAATGTGGAAAACCTCCTCCCTCGGTCAGACCGGGAGCTGGGACGTTCCTCAAACCGTGGAGAACCGCGGCCAAACCATGCTACTCTGTGCAACTTGGGAAGGGATTTTTGTGGCTGGGGCTTTAGAGAATCAAATGAGTCTCCAACTTCCATCTTATTTCAGACTGGTTCAGAAACACTGCTATAAATCACTGCAGATATAAAGAAAGTTATTTTAGAGGCAGAACCAGAGACCAAAAATGCACATTGTATCTTTGCAGCCCCATGCAGCTCGACACTGGCAGCTCAGAACTTCCAATTTGAGTGGCTCTATTATGTATTCAAAATAAACTCTGTTAAAAGAATTGTTCCTATGGAAATGAAATATAAAGTAGAAGCTTGAGACCATATTAAGATAATGTTGGACCATATTCTGCTTCCTGCTTATTTAAATGCACAAGATAAGCCTCAAAAGCAGAGAAACTGTGGGGTGCAGCTGTCGTATATAATCCTGCTTCCAACAGACCTGTAAAACCCCGTCTCCAAAGATCTCTTTGCTCCAGCAACACAAGTTTTATGATTCAGGGGCATGGTACATATGGTTTAGCATACACACCCCAATTTTCCATGCAACCTCCCCTGTTAGGATTACTAATACTTGTGGCATGAGTAGTTTGTACAGCAGCTGTGCAAGGGTTATGCAAGCATTTATGTACGCATTGGAATAAAGGCTCAAAATAATGGTTCTTTTGAGGTATTACTCTGCACCTGCCTGGAGAGAAAAAGTAAAGCCATCCAAATTTGTCCCATTGCACTTTTCAGATCAGAATCAGTTATTGTTGTTCCCTTTGAAAATAATAAAATAGGTTTTATATGCTTTTTGTACATGGCTGAATGTAAAAATGCCAAACACCTCTACCTTTAGTGAATACAAACAGCAGAAAACTAAAAAATACTCTGGAAGACATAAATATATCTTAATAAGAAGAATACTGTATGTCTGATGATGGATTATAGAAACAAGGATGATCATATTTTATAAGAAAACTTTATGACTAAGCAGACTTTCAGAGGCACATTTCCAAGATGCTGCAGCACAACTTTGGTCTGCTCTCAACAGTAACACGTAACATGTCCTCAGTGCAGTTTTTCCACAAATATAAGCCTAAGATTTGAGATATTCAGATTACAATGGTACCAATGAAGTAAATGCCTGGGTTTGTGCCACAAGCTTCAACCAAATCAAGTGTGCACAGAATTATTTAATAGTACAGAATTAAATTCAGTTTTGTTTGGGCTGCTTCAGCAATGTATGGACCTAAAAGTGGTCCCACATTAAACAATATTCATGTGCATTTATCTGTGCTATGGAAATATATTACTTACATAAAGGCATTATTGAAGTACAGTAGAGTATGCACACATGGACTTGCTCCTACCAATATACAATTACATACAAACACACATGTATAAAATATAACACAGGTCTATATTCAAGCCGTATATAGATGTGCAATTAAGATAATACTACAAATGCTTCGATGATATGAACTCATTTCTAACATTCTCTGGAGTAGATAGCAACAAAAAAATCCTCATGGAGATCCAGTTTTATAGTGTTGCTGCCCATGGCAGGGGGTTGGAACTGGATGATCTTTAAGGTCCCTTCCAACCAAAACCATTCCATGATTCTATGAAAGTGAAGTCCTTTGAAGGGCTGAGCAGTGAAGGACTGAATTTTGTTCACCTTACTCAGCTGACGGACATTAGATTCAGCTCGGCAGTCCCGTCTCATAAACCCAAAGATCATTTTCTATTTCAGTTATCACTAGCATCTCCAGGTGCTTTCACATCCCAAACCACAGACTTCATTTCTGACTCTCCTCTGACCAGTAGCAATGAGAATCAATACTTAATTTTTATAATATAATCAGTATAGCCCAAATCAGCACAGTTCAATCCAGATCTGTTCAAGTTCCTGGATTAGAACTAATGGTTTACGCATAATGCGATTACTTTCACGTTCATGAATATGTTCTCAGTAATAATACTGAGGAGATGAATAGAAACTTTTGATGAAAAAGATCCAATATAGCACAGTTAAACATGTCAGCTAATTACACCGTCTTATACAAATAATAATGCTATTATTTCTGTTATATAAGGGCTTTGCGTGCACAGGGGCCAGAGGAACAGTTCAAAATTCCCCAAACACATGCTATTTTAGTGGGAATATTTGGAAGAAGAAAAAAGTTTGCCATAATTTAGGACTCGCACTTTGTTCAAGGCAAATGAGAGCAGATGCAAAACAGAATGGAAAAGAAACATGGTTCAAGTTAAAAAGAGGACATCAAAGTAGGAAGGTGAGGAGCTTGAAACTGACTCAGCAGAAAAGAGGAAAAAATGCTTTGTGTCCGATTTTCAAGAAGTCATGAAAGGAGCTTGTGAGCAGAACCCACACTTTCTAGCGTCCATCTGATAAAACTGAATGCAAATGACCAAATTCTGCCACTGGTGTGTGCTTACTATGGATCCATGACGATGATAGCAGCACACCTAAATTCATCAAGCACAAACCTGCACATTTTTGTCCATTTCATGTTTTCAAATCAGACACTTTATGTCCTAAATATGTGCTTCCAACTACACTGACTTCCACACAAGCAAACACAATGGTAGGAAACAGAACAAAAATCAGATAAGAGCATACACACAAAATTCAGAGATCAAGAAGTTGATAATGTGGCTTACACAGAACCTCAGAAACATTGGAAGTTTGTTTTTATGTAAATTATCTGAAGTAGCAAGGGCCAACAAACAGGGATTACCTCATCATGAGCATTTAGTTTCCTTCACAAGAAGGAGAGGACAGGCAAGAGAGGCAGAGGAAAGACTGGTTTCTTAATTGATCCAGGAAGGAGGAGGAAAAAGACAATTACATGAAGGTGCCAATATTTCAGCAACCTGTGTGGAACTGATCCTACAGGAAGCAAGACGGGGTTTACGCAGCAGGCAAGAAAGGGAAAGACGTTGCCCATGAGAAAGGCAATCAATCCAGTTTGTACCTTTTCTGTTTGAAAGGTAACTGAAACTGAAACCCAAAGGACTGAACTACTGCAGTTTGAGCTGCATCATCCTTTACTGTACACAGCAGAATAAAGGTTGCTCTTCGTTGTGTCCCAAAGCAAGCTGGAGTCAAGAGCTGAACACCTCACATTCAAAAAACCACTTTCTTTTAACAGTCTCCCTACCTCATCATGCACTGATTAAGCATTTTTCTTGGGCTGTTTACACACAAGCGGTACCCTACTGCAAACTATCATGTACTTATTTAATGCTGTACCTGGTTGAACAGGATCAGAAAAAGCTGCTATAAAAGAATGAACTCTTGCAACTATTCCTATGAAAGCACAGGATACAGTTGCAGCATTGCTCCCACTTTAAAAAAAACTTATCCTGTGATAAATAAGGATGTATCTAAACTTGGATGTATCCAACCCCAGACCACTTAAACAGACAAACCAAGAAGCAAACACATTCAAACATCACTTTTTCAAGAAATCTGTCAAATTAAGAGGTTTTAAAGTTTTCTTTTTCCTCTGCTGCTTCTCTAACAACACATAAAATCATAGAATCACATATAGCTTCAACAGCAGTTACCAAAGGTGTTAACAAGTCAGGATCCACACCTCCCTTTTCTTTCTCTCGAAGACTGATGTCATTTCAAAGCAGGACACTGACTGAAATTCAGTCAGTTTCCAAATGTGAGTGAGCTACAAGCACTTCAGGTGTAGGTAATTCAGGCTGCAGACACCCACCCTTCAGTCCATTCCTCCTTACACGTTTTCAGTCTTACTGTCCATGCCCTGCTGCTGTTTGAGGAAGGACCAACACTCAAAACTGGGGGAAAACAAACTGCCTACGAGGAGCAAAGAACAAAGTGAAATCACCTTATCTGCCACTGAAAGAGAGAGCGGAGGGATACTGAATCATCTGCCTGCCCTTGCACCACCAGTTTGAGCTGACCCAAGGCAGTCCAGCCCAGACACCCTCTCCTTGCCCTCAGCTGCACATTCCTGTGGCCTCCCTAGTTCCAGCGCAGTGTGTCAGAATGAGGAGTTGACCCAGCAGTAAATTCATTCAGCAAAACCAAATTCATAAACGGTTAAAAAAAGAGATTACTTTTAAAACCAGAATCAGGTTCCTGACCTGTGCGTGGCTGCAAGTGTTAGCACTGGCCTTGGGGAAGGGTGAGGCTGAACAGCTGAAGGTCCAGGCTAGGGTGGATGAGAGGAAAACATCTCTCTCAGGAGGGGCCTGGCTTTAGATCAGTTTAAATTGATCTAGAAACCACACCTTTGGCAGGAGAGAAATTTAGGCAAATACTTGCCTGGGTAAGAGTGGTTAATGCTGCTCCTCAGGAAGCACAAAAGGTGCTGGAGTTTGATCTTAACTGGGCATCCACAGTGTAACTGCTCAGGCCCTGGTGTTTTCCTTGGTGGGGAGCAATGGGAAGGCAACTACAGGGCTGGAGTCTGAGCACCCCCCTTAGCACCAGTGAGTTTAGCAAGTGCTCTCATGTTACTCAAGGTGGATGTGGTTTCACAACCTGTCATCCCCCCCAACCACTCTCCCTGAGCTTGAGACATTGCTAATCATGTGTTAGGACTGATCTAGGAGTTTAATGCTGGTTCTACCACTATTTCAGTAGCTCTGTGAGTCATTTTGATGTCATGCCTCAGTTTCCCTGTTATTAAGAGGTGCACGTCTGCATGCAAACACAGTAAAGCACTCAGCGTGTTTCCCATGCAGCTTTCCTGACTAGTTACCTGCTGTTGACACTAGGATTTTAAGCAAAAAGAGCTAAAAGAAGTGCTGAATATCACTTTCCAGAACAGATGCAGGATCTGGTGCTGAACAGTACTAGATATTGCTGGTTTGAAAATATCAGATGAACACCTACCAAAAAACCAATGTTGGCCTCCTTTATCCCCTGCCCCTCTTCTTCCTCCTTTGCCTAAGGAACGAATCTTAATGCCAGCATAAACTTAGTGTAAGTATATGTATAGTTTCTGAAATTACCTCAGGCTGAATTCAGTGACCCAGATAAACGCTTCCATCCTGCCCTCGCTTTCCAAGTCAGATTTGGGAGGCAGTAGTCTACATTTGTTATCTGAGGTTATTACTGTTATTTACTGTTGCAGTAGGCATCCACTTGGACTAATGAGGACTGGGGCTCCATTACTGTGCACGTTACACTCACCGAGTTAAGTCACCGCCTTAAAAAGTTGACAGTATTCCACAAAGGTGTGTACCAGACAGCAGGAGGAAGGGGGAAGGCGAGAGAGCAGGACAATGTGATGGCATCAACCAGCCGTGTGCACAGGCTGATGGTTCCAATCCAAGTAAAAGTTGCTGGTTTTATAACTCCTCTAGAGTAACTCTCCCCCCCCCCCCCCGCATTTCTAGCGCATTTACTCTCTTTGCTGCCAGCTGGAAAAAGTGACCCGGGGCTCTGTGCACACAGACATACGTGCCTACGTGCGTGCATGTATCATCATCACAGTTTAAATAATTCAGTGCTGCTGGTTTTCTCCTGGGCAGTCTGTCCCCATCCGTACTTATTCAAAAAATAAGGTGGAAGTGGAGGAAAGCAGCCTGCCCGCGTACGCCTGCCCGTGCAGACTGGGAGCAAACTCGCATCTCACCACGCTCTGGGAATTTGGGCCCCTTCCGTATACACAAACCACCCTCCCTCCTGGGGTGTCTTCTCCTTAATTACGTTCGCGTTAATTGAAGCGCTCGGGACCGGCTCAGCCTCTCCCCCAAGCTTGAGCAGCCTCCACAAACATCCTGCGAAGCAACCTGATCAGATGTTCCTCCTCTAGGCAGTTACACGGATTTTCTCTCCCAAGCGGTTTGGAGCGGGCGAGCGAGAGCGCTTGGGTTTTCCAGCCTGCTCCTCCCACCAGAGACAACCTCCCGCTGCCTCTCCGCCGAGCAGCACTGCGCACACGGCTCCGCCGCGGCGTGCGGGACGGGAGGTGAGAGCTTTCTGCTGCTCCAGGGCATGTTCCTCGATCAGCATCTCCTCCATCTGCATCTGCA
>JBCJKH010044606.1:0-30647 GCA_039877255.1 Loriculus beryllinus
AGTGGCATATATAAAATTGATTCTCCCACATTAGAGAAACTCTGCTCCTTGGAGAATCATTTATTTTTGTGGTTTGGCAATAGCTAGCTCCTTGACTACATGTCGCATCTTAAAGTTACATGCCTGTGTCCTACAAAGTAGAATCCTATGTTTTCCACTTCAAACATTTTACTGTAGCTCCCAATTGCACTGGATTGCTTTTCCACAGCTAGTCTTTCTGCACCTCTCATCTGAGGCCAAGACTCTTTCTTTGTAAGCACTGACTAGCCTGGAGTCAGCAAAACTACACCTTCCTAAGGCGAGCAGCGTTAGAAGAACAAGCCTTCCTTGCGCTCCAAAGTTACAAAAGATCAACTTATTATGTGAACTAACCTAAAAGGCTTATTTGAAACTATGTTTTATCTCACTTCTAGGCTTAGTGTTTCCCTATTCTGTAATAGCATCCATCCCCATCTTTTTGTTAGTTGCCCTATGCCTCCTGTAGTCCATAAATAACCTCTGTGTGTCAGTTATGGTATTGGCACAGATCTCTAGAGGAAGATCTATCTACCAGGAGAAATATGGCATCAAATTCCAGGTGAGAGTGAGGTGGCCTATGGGATCCTTCAACTGTTTGCAAAGAGCTACACACATCCAGATGCTTCCTTCCTGGGTTTGCTTCCTAACAAAAGGTGCTGGTGACTCTGTACTGCTTTTATAGAGGCTAAGGAACTTAGTAATCAAATCCAGCTACAGTAATCATAATTTTTGAGTGGCATAATGTACATTATCCACAAACTTTGAGCAAGGTGCTAAAGACTAAGCTATAAGAAAATCTGCAAGCTTTAAAGTAAAGCTACCTATATAGCTAGCCCCTCAATGCATGAAAGAGTCTTCTGGATTGTAGATTCGCTAATATGCAAGATGGAAACTATCCAAACTGGCTTAGTACAAGTCAGTATTGGTCTGACAGCAGAGTCCTGAGTCTATTACTGGTACTTCAGGAACCACATCATAGTAGTGCAGTTTTATCATCCTCATTTTCCTGCCACATTCTCCTGATATGTATCAGATAAAAGAAAGCCAAAGGTAATACACGCTGCAACTGCTCTCTTGCATCACCTGAATAAGTTTAAGTTTACCAAATCTCAAAACTACACATAAAGAATGAGCAATAACTCCAGGGTTGGTTTTGTTTGTCTCAAATAGTATCTCCTAAATCTCTGGTATTGATACGTTTAAATCAAATTTATACATAACAAAGCTCCTTAGACACAAGAGAAAAAACACCTATGAAATAACAAGTGAAAGAGAATAAAACAAGCACCTTAGAGCGGTAATTTCCTAAACAATCTAATTCTATTTAAGTAATCAATAATGGCACTGTGCCCTTCTTTTTCTTCCCATCATTAGCTTTTTTAAACAGTAATTGAAACTGTGTTACATGTGTTTCCAGTGAAATGGAAATAAAACAGGCTTTTTGGGTTTGTTCAGTTGTGGTTTTTTGTTTGTTTGGTTGGGTTTTTTACTTTTTAAATATACTTTTTTAGAAATACCTACTGTAAAACCAAGAAATCTTGAAGCGCTCTACAAAGTTACATGACTGCAGTAAAATAGCCTTATCAGTCTGGAAAGCAGTCACTTTCACTGGCAGCCTGAGATAAGCCGTTCCAGTGCACAGACAGCTTAAAAACCACAGGAGTTTCAGATTGTTGAGCAACAATTGATTTTAGACTGAAATTATCACAGATGTTTTGAAGAGCATAATCTCTTCCTCAGGGTGACCCAGTTTCAGGTGAAGGTTGTTTACAAATTACTTTCAGAAAAATTCTCAGACATGGCACACAATTTATTTTAACCAAACTAACAGAAGTCTTATTTGGAAGACATAGGTGACAAAAAGTCAATACTCCTTAACCAGAAATAAGACTCAGGTCAGAAAGAGAAGGCACAAGCTACCATAATTGTATGTTCAAAGAGGTTACTGATTCCAGGAATCTCAGCTAGTTGAATAACATTTATCTTTTAAGTCACACTAGGATTGTCTTCCATCCTGATTCTTTTTTCCCTTACTAGTTGGTTTATGATATGCTTGGATTAACCTCACAATATTTAACTGTGCTACTGTTGACATCCAAAAATACTGGAGACATCACCAGCATTACAATAAATAAATTTTTCAGAAATTTCTTTTCAGAAACACCAGTCTACCAAACATTTCCTACTAGAGTATCAGCAAAGCTGTCATAATCAGCAGAAAGCATGTACATTATAACGCTACAGATTTTAGTGATTTAAATAAACAGTCATGTATTATGAGAACTAATGTATTATTACAAATGACCTCAGCATAAAGTACTTCAATTGTCAGTAAATCAGCAGGTTCAAGATAAATTGGAATACATGATTTAGAACCACTCAAGGAAAAAAGAAAAATAGGGTGAAACTACCTTAGGCAAGAAACTAAGTTAAATATTAATGAATCTATATTTAACTAAGACATGCAGCTAATAGATGAGAGGTAGGAAAGGAGGAGAGAGACAATCTCACAGTTTAGCTCTCACCTTTTGGACCATCTGAAAATATCCAGTTAAATTTAGTAAGAGCATTTGAAATGACTGTGCATATAGACTGAAACTGAAAAATCCCACACCATAAGAAATGGCCTAATAAATTTCTTATAAATTGAAAAATACAGCAGCAACTGCATTGTTACACACTGAACTGAAAGGCAGCAGAAAAGCAAAATTTTGAAATCTGGACATGTGTTCGAGGGTTTACAGTGAGAGAGAAAATTTGCGACAAGAATAAGAGGAATTGCAAAGATTCATCCCTGACAACTCACTGAACTCTTGAGAGACTGATTTACACAACTATGAACTTAGCTTCAGCCTGCTTGCTGCCATATCCTAGACTACTGCTAACCTCTGTAAAATCTGCAGTTGTGGAGAATGCCACACTTAAAACCTTTTAAACTTAAATGCTCTTCCAAACATCACTCTCTCATTGAGGTTTGGGGTTTTTTTTAGGTTTCTTCTGAAAGCTTCATATTTCATATGGAAACTGATTTAACACAGAGTAATTCAACGGCTTCTATACTGCTTTCTCTAATCCTTTTATATTAATTGTATGCACAGCAAAAGTTTAATCATTTCTGAAAGTAAAACAGGCTAGTACCAGCATCAAAGTGGAAAAGTGTTGTTTAGTTGAGAACAGCACTGATTTTTTTTTTTCACTAAGAAATCCCTATCAGCTGGATTGTTTCTATATACAGCATATCTACAAACAGTTGCTTAGTAATTATCCAATACTGTTCTAAATTTCACATGAAAGTATACCAGCCTACCCCTGGAAATAATAACAAGCTCACCCAATTCTTACTGGTACTGGCAAAAAGACCTCCGATTTCATCAAGCTGTAGTTAAGACCAACATACTCTGACAGTGAGTTGCCTAAATCTACCATGATTTCCACATACATACAAGATTTGTAGTATATATTCACATGCAAGCACATACTTTCTTCAACAACACACTGGGGAGGACAGAGGAAGAGAGAAGTACTTTTTCTGTACCTGGCAAGTCTGAAAAAAGAAGAATGCACTCATTGAATCCATTAGCCAGAAGACGATCCCTCAGCTGTTGAAGTATTGCAACTCCAATACAGAATGGGAAAGAGGAATTTCCAAGCAGTAATGTATCCCACAAGTGAAAAATTTTGTGCAAAGGAAAGACATCTGCATGACGAACAAGCACAATAAAAACAAACAAAAAAAAAAGGTATAAGCATATAAGTTAATAAAAACATATACACACACAGTCTACAAAATTTTTCCTCTCCCATCTTAGGGTTTTTTCTTTTTTATTTAGCAGCAAAAAGGACTCAAACTGTTCAGAAACAGGTTTATCTTCATATGCAGTTTGATTATTCTGGAAATCATCAGTGTCTTCTTTCATTATTAAATATTTAGAAACGGGCAGGTTTTCATATTTAAAACGTACACAAAGTTAGGCAATTTATTTCTCTTTTGGGACAGTACAATTATGCATTAAGACATGCATATCAGCTTTTCCAACAGTATTAATTAATTAATGAGTTAACCAATAAGCTCAACCACTTAAAATTTGACAAGAAAATAAGCAAAGCACAGCAAAAAATTCGCAGAACAAAGTAAAGACAAGGAGAAAGGCCTGTAAAATGTAGCGACATTTTGCATATAAAGCTGAAGTTGGCTCTCCTAAAATAAGCCATCTTCCAGAAAAACAGTCCTAACATTCTACTGCAATTTACTGCTAAGGAAACCATCTCCTTGGTTTTCCAAAGGTAGTGATTCTTATGAAAGTTCTTATTAAAGAATGGACAATTGCAAGAACCAGTGCTTTACAATCAGGATCTTTAGAAACTGCAGTCAAGAATCTCATATTAAATTATTTGATATTTCATTAAATAATCCATCAGCTCTTTTCAGAGCTGCCAATTTTTTGTTTTAATTCAAAGTCTGCCAATGTTGACATGACATTAACAAAAAAAAAAAAAATCACAGAGATCTTCGAGGAAAGAAGGTTTTTAATTGCTTTCTAGACCTGCTGTATGGTCTTCTTTCATTAAAAGCTCACCAAATTAGAAAGCTCTTTTAGTTCCTAACATACATGTGCAAATATCATAGTAAACTAGTGCTACTAAAATGACAATGAAAAAACCCTTGTTTCATTGATCTTTAAAAACAAAGTTACTCTCTTTCTTACATTATTTGGGTAAGGGCAGGGGAAGTTGGTGAGGTTTGTGTTTAGCTTTTGTTTTTGGTTTTTTTTTTTTTTTTTAACGATATCTTTTTTCCAGTAGATAACAGCTTCCTTTGCACACTCCCTAAATCCTGCATGTGTAAAATAATCCAGGTAGAATTTAATAAAATTCTTCTTCAAAAAAAAAAAAAAAAGAAAAAGAAAAGAAGATAATTATTGTAAAATCAGGGCACAAAGTATGCGAGGCGCTGTTGAGACTCAAACCACAACACACGTCCTTGCAAATTATAAGTGACCTACTAAATGATAGACACACCTCACCAATTAGGAAGACGTTAGCTGAAAATATGAGAAAAATTAATCTGAAGAAATTTAAGAACATTTAATCAAAGAAAAAGGGTGCATACTCACGTGTAAACATTGTAAGAAACCAAGGAATAGCATAAAGCTGCAGAAGGTGGTGATGAGGAAAGAGAACAAAAACATGTTTTAAGAGTTGAAGTTATCTGTGACAAATATCTACTACATTAAAAATTGCCTAACTTGGCATAAATGTATCTAAAATAGGAAATAACAGGAGCGGCAGAACAACTATCACACAACTTTTAGCCCCTCAGAAATGCTGTTTTCTCCCCCAAGTTCCCATTTGCATTTCTTTCAAGTTATTAGTTTGTGATACTGTACTGAAAACAATAACAAAAACAACCATCACCCTCACTAGGCTTATGTTTGCAAAAAATAATCTCCAGAGTCTTAAAAAACTTAGAAACCTCCTCTATGACACTGTCACTGTTCTCACCTTACATATATATATATATATATATATACTGTTAAGTGATAACAAGCATAAACCAACTTGATTCAATATACCTTTTTGACTATGGAAAAAAACCCTGATTCTAAATAAATAACTAAAAGTGCAAATCACAATTTCCAACAGAAAAATTAACCATATCTATCTTTCTCTCCTATGTTGCTATTTATTAAAATGTATACTTAGCATTGAACAGCAATAAGAACAGTTTCATTCTCAGAACCATATAGTGCCAGTTACTAAAACCTAAAGTATTCATGTTGTTCTACTGTGACCTTTAAAGGCAGGTGTCATCTGATTTGAGGCTGCTTCAGCACTTATACGACTATTAGACTAAGAACTTCTGCTGCTGCAGCAGCCACAGATATCCTTTAGTTTCTGTCAACTTTCATTCTCATAATATCATACAGAGAAAATTTCAGTATGCATCAGAAAAGCTAAGCATTTGTTACCTTAAGAGTTTCTTAATTTTCAATTAATTATTTAGCACGTTGAAGGCAACAAAATCTACTTTCTTGAAACACTGAACTGCACAGAAAGTCACCACAAATTAGGGATGTAAGAGCGAGATGATCATTGTTAAATTTTACTCAGTTGTGTGGCTCACGTGCTCTGTTTTTCACTTCTGAAGATTTACAGTTAGACATCAAGCTTAATATATTACATTTTAGCTCATAAAGTGCAAATTAGTTCTCCTATTAAGCTTTCCCTGGAAGCAAGCAAATGAAAACTAGAAAGCCTAATTGATATTATGTTAATAAATTACTACTTATTCCATAAACCCTTAACTGGGTTATGGCACTGGCTAAACGATGCACACATTTGCTGAAAAGCTCTTTAGCACAGCTCTAAGTTTTATTTCTATGTCTTCATCTGAACATGTGATAATATCTAAACCATACTGTCCATAAAACTAAAAAAGCTGTGATGACCAGACTGTTCACCACTTTCAGTATTGAGGAGGCTTTTACAAAGGTTGGCCTCCAATCAGTCAATTGGTTTTAAGGGTTCAAACCCCCTTAAAACCCCTGAAAATGGTGATATTTCTATTACTATTTTCATCTTCTAATACATTCATACTATTTCACTGAGTATATCTTTGATGTCAACATGCTCAATAACAACATACCCTGTTCCCTGAAGTACCTCCTACAGTGGTTTTGATCAGTCAATACCTGTTTACCTGCTTGCTTTCAATGCACTAGAAAATCAAGCACTCCTAAAAGCCTAAGGCTCCTCTTTGCTTTGAGGTACATATTATGCGGAAGTAATTTTGAACTATATTACTTCCTTGGTATTTTAAAGCAATTACTTTCTCCTTTTCATACATTTGATTAATATGTTTAAACCAGAGCCACATTTTCGCCTAATTTCACAAACACTTCTATTTTGTATGCATATACATAGAAACATACTAGAAAATACACAAAATTTTTAACATTAGGCAGATTATTAAGATGTAACCACAAGGCAAAGCATCACTTTGCTCTAAACCATCATTACCAAACTTAACAACGACATGAAAATATAGGTCAAACTATTTAAGTAGGAAGTATTAGGCAAGTTTTTTATTGAAGGGATTTTTCCATCTAATTTTCATAATGTTCTAAGCCAAGGAGGTCTTGGTAAACCTGAAGAGGTTCTGATTACTATTAATAAGCAAGCAAAGAAAATCCACAACACTGGTCGTTGCCACACAAGTCAAACTGAAAAACACAGACAAAAAAGAACTGCACTAACTTGAAGTCCTTAAATGAATAAGCTACCAAACTCCTAGTGAAATACCTGTACTTTTAACATATTATTAGTAAATGCTGCCCTCTAGCAACCACCGCCTGGAACAGTATCGGGTCATGCTTCCGTACTAACCAGCTCTAAAGAGGAGGTTTTCAAGCTCCAACTACTGATCCCTAAAACACAATGGGGTTGTGGGTTTTACTGATACTTAACTCTTCGTAGCTGGAAAACACACCTTATGTTTAATCAAAGTATCGTTTTAACTCTTGGAACAGCCTGAGAATAAGTCACATTAAAATAAGAGCCTGTAAAACTAATAATATTTTTTTTTAGTGAACCTGAGATCAACAATGCCATAACTACCATTTTGCTTTGCTAGTAAAATTCAAGCACTTTTTTTTGATATTTCTTACACATGAAGAAAACAGCAGTCCCCTAACATAAGCTCCCAAACAACCTGAATAAATCCGCAGGGACTTTTTTTAGTTACATTTGTCCTTAGGCTTGCTTTCCTTCTCCATCTTTCCCTACCTCATTATTCCTATCTAAAGCTTCCTTTCCAAGAGTGCTCTGCTATAACAAATTCTGATCAGTATCTGAGCTCGGAGATGCTGTACATTGCTCTTCAACAGGGTGAAAATGTTTACTTGTCCATAATTAGATGGGCATATTTGGAAAAGAGAGCATCTCTCATTAGACATTAAAAGATCTTAGAGATACTGGTTCAAATCTTGATGAAAGTTTTTCTATGAGCATTACCTTAATTCCCTGCTATTACTGTCTGGGTTTTTTTTTTCATTATTTGACCGTTCCTCCAGAAGATGAGAGCTTTACACACTTGTGCCTACAGCAGATTGAGATTTCAGTTGCAAAGACAGTAGTTTTAAAGAAAACTAGGCTCGGGGGATTTTGATTCTAAAGATATTTCAGAAGAAATAGCAAGGTGAAAATGAGTGTTAATGTTTGTTGTTGGTGATGGTAGAGAGTATTAAAAGGCACAAACAAGCTTCTTGTACTCTGAAAAGTCTGTAAGAATTAAGTGGCTGTCCTGTATGATTCAAGTGTACCTTATGAACACTACAGGACACCTACAGTGAAGCTATGTACCTGTCTGCAGGGTAATAAAAATTAATTATTTAAAACTGAAGGTTTGAGTTTTCAAAACATCAAAAATGCCAACATTCTTCGCAAGTTCTTGTTTGTTATGCATTTATAAAACACTTGAGTTTTCAAAAAAACTAAGAAAATTCAGAAATCTCTAAGAAAGTTCACCTTCTACACCACAGAGAATTACAGAGCTGAGATCAAGGTTAAATACCGACAGTTTTAAAGATAACAAACACAACAGGAGTAATCATTATTCTTGCAGCCTTTTGTAGAAGAATCTTCTCCTGACAATCTGTCACCCAATGCAGTGTGTTATCATAAACTGGTAAACTGTTGAGTCTTCGCCATCTTAAAAATATTTATAGATGAATAAAAAAACCCTAATATATGCTAGCGGATGTATCTCACACTGTTTTCAGTGCTCAAGACTTTTTTATGTTGGAGTCTTTCTTTCTCAAGGCTTAAATCACACAGGAATACAGGAACTATCACAATCACTGGCAACTGAGCAAGCATTCTATCTCCAGCAGTGAGTGCCTCATTTGCTTTAGAAGGAACAAAATTTTCTGTCTATGAAGTTGCTGGGATTTATTTGTTTGGGGATGGTTTGGGGTTTTGGTTTTTATTTTGTTTGGGGTTTTTTGTTTGTCTGTTGGTGTTCTGTTTTTATGTGTGAAACAGTGCTGTTCAAAAACAAGCTGGAATTGTAACAAGGCTGCCTCCCAGCTACTGCTTGTGTTTCAATTTTCATTTGTGAAGAAAAAAATGTTTGCGCCCTCTACAGCTTCCTGAAGTGGGGAAGTGGAGACAAAGGTGTTGATCTCTTCTCCCTTGTATCCAGTGATAGGATATGCAGGAATGGTTCAAAGCTGCACCAGGAGACATTTAGACTGAACATCAAGAAGCACTTCTTTACTGAGAAGGTGGTCAGACACTGGAACCAGCTTCTTTGGAAGGTGGTTGATGCCCCAAATCTGTCAGTATTTAAGACACATTTGGACAATGCCCTTAACATGCTTTAGCTTGGTTGACATTGAACTGGTCAGGCAGTTGGACCAGATTATCATTGTAGGTCCCTTCCAACTGCAGTAGTCTATTCTATAACCCCCCCCCCCCCCATCTTGCATCTCTATGTTCTGTCTTCAAAATACACACACACTTACTTAGCCTCAAGCCTATATGGTGCCTAGACAATTAGTCAGAACTTTAAATGCTACAGAAAGGTGCAAAAATGTTTTGATGACTGGGGATGCAAAGAGAATCTACCCACCTATATGCAGCTACACAAACAAAATGATCACTTTCCTTACAAGATAAATACACCATCAAGAAATCTCCCCCCGGATTCACCAGTACGTAAACGGGTAACAGAACAAACAGAGATAAAGTACTTCAATTGTGGGACTTTTAATTCTGGAACGAAGACCTATTACTAACACCTCCCGCATATCACCAAAACCAAGCTCAGGTATCTACCTATGACAGCAGTTCCAGCACCATGATATTAGTAACTGCATCCAGACTTTGTCATCTCTGTTCATGGCCACCTGTCAGCTGTATCTAGCTTCCATAATTTGCAGCTGAAAACTCTTCAGATTAATTTATAGCTACAGTTACACTTTTAGTAATGTAGCACACTTCCTTGTTTTCCTTCAGTTCAAAACTGCCTGCTGTTGATGTTAGTATTATTTAGTAAAATACAGAATGAGTTCTAAAGCATTATACGGGGTCAGAAAGGGAGAAATTATAAACTTCAGGAAGGAAAGAAAACTGTAAGATTTATATGTATCTCCCTCTATTTACACGTAAAGCACATAGCCGCAGCAATGTACTTAATCCAGGCCCTGCATCAGCAATATTCAATATACTGAGAGCTACGTAACCTGAAGCAAATGAGAAGGGTGCCAGGAAACACAATCTTTCCTGCAGCAGAGCCTGCGCTTCTATGATGAAACACTAATCAGGGTTTACTCTGATAGGATTAGTACTCAAGCACGAAACTGTGGTTCAGATTTCATTACTACAGTGCATATCCTTCATCTCGATGGATCCTGTGCTATCTTGTTACAGGTACAAAAAATCACTTCTCACTAATCTAAAAGGCAGAACAACTTGTTAAAACCAAAAGAAGACAATTTAGAAAGGACAACCTCTCTACAGAGGCTAGTGTTAATTTTAGAACTATCACTTGTATTCAGTGAAAGTTGGGGGTTTTAATACATCTCTATTTTGTAATTATTTAGTATGTTACCTAATCATCTCTAGACTTTTAACACTTAAGAGACATTTGACTCTCAAATTTCACTATGCATTGTCCTTTGGCTAGCACAACACAAAACCTAAAATATAAAAAAAATGTGATTTTAAACTATTCCATTTGACTTGCACCTTGGAGATTTTCACTGGAGAATTTCAAATGTATAAGAAGACACTAGGAGCTGCTGAAAGATCAAAAGTTAACACCCAAGAGAGGCTGCCACAAAGCTCTCATGTATGTTAGTAGCAAAAATGGGAACCTGCAAGACAGTCAGGGAAAACTACATCTCTACTTCTTCAGTTGGAACTAGTATCCTGGACAAAATACATAGAGGAATTGCTCTGGTCATCCACAGCCTTTACCAAATAAATATGAAGTGCATTTACATAGTGATGCTGCAAAACTGATTCTCCATCAGGAACTTAAACCTTGCTGTTAACCATGCTCTTCAACCCCCAAAATATTTAGACTTTCTGGAGATCAATGTTCTCCCTTCTTGACACCTTTCCTTCATCTTCTCACCTACCCTCTTCAGATGTGGGCTATCAGCAATACATGTGGTCTTCTCAAACATCTCTCTTTATAATGCAATACACTGGCTTTTTCTTCTGCTCATTTTAATGCCACAGTATCTTTTAAATTTGTATCATTCATAAACAACATTATTACATTAAAAACAACTCTACAAATCAAAATATGTATCTACTTTTCCATTACAATCTTTGTAAACAGTGATAATGAGTATCTGTCAGTCCCAAAGACATACACAAATTTACCCAGTAACTGGTGAATATGTACAACAAATGACTTTCAGAGGCTTAGCCTTGCTGTTTCAACTTAAATTATTTCCTAATAAGCATAAAGCTTTATATTGCTTACAGAAGAAATGAATATAAATTTCTTATAAAATTTATATTTCTACATCAGCATCACTTGAATTCAATTTCCTTATTCCATTTTGACGTCTCAGTCATCATCTCTTCTTCTTATTACCAGATTTCTAAATGTCAAACGTAACATGACATAGACAATATCAATTAATGTTCTCTCTATAGCCTTGCCTAAATTTACTTTTCAGAAACATCAATCAAACTTCAGTGACACTATAGTAGATAGATAAACATTTTTATAGTGTTATCTTGGCTTTCTGGACTATATACACCTCTCT
This sequence comes from Loriculus beryllinus, assembly GCA_039877255.1. Taxonomy (NCBI): domain Eukaryota; kingdom Metazoa; phylum Chordata; class Aves; order Psittaciformes; family Psittacidae; genus Loriculus; species Loriculus beryllinus. The sequence continues at coordinate 11,805 of JBCJKH010044606.1, forward strand.
AAACAAAAGAGGAAAGCTTCACTATTTGCAGTGATGGCCAAAAGTGAGCCTTTAAATAAAGCCTTCTTTTGCCTTTTCCAACATACCTCTCCCTCTATTACATTTTGACTGAGTTCTCAGTTCTCATTTTCCTCTATCTGACAGACTTTTTTCAATTAAAGCATAAAACTTGAAGTTAAGCACTTGTCCAATATTTCTGATAGATTCTAACAAATGACTGCTAAGCATGTTCCAAAATATGACATATCTACAGATTAACCATCGCTCACACACATTTTTCTACATTATTTGCAAATTTGTGTGTCTTTCGTGTTAACCAATGGCATTTAACTTGTTTGGAGAAATTTAGCTTTTAGTCATTTATGGACATATTAATTTCTGTATATTAATCCATGCTTTATAAATAAAATTATATTACATAAAATTATATCTTTTAAGACGAATATTCAAGTTATAACTGACAACTAATACTTTTTGTATTTACCATGCTAACAGAACAGGAAGGATTGAGGTATGTAAAACAACAATCAAAACTTTATCATTTTATCACCATACTCAAAAAATTCCATTAATATGAAAGTTTTACTTATGTCAACCTGCTACTGAAATAATCTGGAAGGGCATCTCCTCCAAGTTGCCCTCATTTTCTATTTTTTACTTCCTCTGAACAATACTTAAAAAAATGCTTAGCACTTACATCTGGAATAAAACCAATTTCATTAAGGTGGTTACTCAGCTCTGGGTCATGGAATGCAATCATCTGGGAAAACACTGTCAGGTATTCTGAAACAAGAAGAAAATTGAAGATCATTGACAAACGCACAAGCCACCACATGCTGTTAACTCACAACTGAGCTGTAGAAAAGGAATAACACTTATTTTTTTTATATTTTTTTTTCAACTTACAATTAACCAGCAAGTGAATACTACTGCTGTCCTCTTTGTCAGCGTTATATTCAATACAGAGGAAGAAATGTTTAATTTCTCTTCCTCAGTACTTCACAATCTGGATTTTCAACAACGGTTTACTCGGTTCATACTCAGGTTGTTATGGTCACTCAACATGCAAAGTTAAAGAATTTCCAATTTGACTATGAGCCACAAGATACAGAAGCAAATCAAAACAGGACTGTTCCAAGGATTTTTTAGCCCCAAATTATTCTAATGATAGACAATGTTTATACTCTTTAAATTATATCTTCTGTGGTTTCTTTTCTAAAAAGCTAAATTTTGTAACCCAGAAGTTTAAGGCAATGAGGCTTTAAGGTTACCATTTCCAAGACCAGTAACACTTTAATTAGTATTTTTTTGAATAGATAAGAAGATATATTTATTTTAAAAGATAAAATGTATTACATTTTCAGCATGGCACATTAGGCCAATGGGTACAATTTAATTACCTAAATAACACTTGCTTTTAATTGGAAGAGAAGCAGACAGCAGAACACAGACATTGACAGATTTCTTTCTTCCTGTTCTGCCCCTCTTCCAGTTTTGTCTACACTGTCATATGCTTTGTTAGAAGGAAGATGAAGAGGCAATAACATTGTAGTTTTGTAACAGATGGCAATTCCTTTTCCTCTATGATCCAAGAAGAGAGTAATTAGGGCCCAGACAACTAGTTGAGGGGGAGAAGAGAGACAAAGAACGCAAACCCTTCTCCCATGTCAGAATATGCTGACATCTCAGTGCATCCCCCGAATACAAGGCCCCAAAGATCAAGTCCACACAATTCCACAAATTCACCATCCAGAGCTGCCGTTGTTTTTTTAAAGTCTACTGTAAGGACTAGATGCCTACTCCTGTCTCTCCTGGGGAGAGCAAATAACTCCCTATTTCTCAGTTTGTCTTCATCCCTGAAGGGACAAAATCAAATTCCAGTTCCACTGCTAAGAAGCAGAGAAGTGGTTCTGCTGGGATAATTCCATGCTGAGACATCTTTAAAAATAGAAATGGGTCTAAACACCCACTTGTTTACAGGCTTCTATCTCACTCAAACCTTCATTATCTGTATTCATGCTAACTCCTTTCAGGTTAAGCTGGCAAATTAAGATCAATCACTCTGTAAAATAATTCTGAACAGACCAGAAATTTTAAAAGCTGATTCTGCCTCAGGAGGACTGATCAACAATGCTCTTGTTGTAACAGCACAAGGGAAACAAGCCACAGTCCTACTGGAAATTACCCTTGAAAGGATGCCTAATTCTCCAGTGTAAGTTACAATTAGAAATTAAGACCTCTTGAGCCTCCTTCAGAAATTTCCCAACTTTTGCTTCTAGCTGCAATGACAAAGCCCCTGCACTAAACCTCTTAAGAAGTATCTGGCATCTTATGAGTGCCATCCTCTCCCCTCTGATACTGCACCTCTCTTACGCCACTGATGCCCTGGCAGCACTCAGATGAGGAGGTAAGTGGGTAAACAGACCCAATATCAAGTTTTGTGTCACGAAGGTGAGACTGCTTTGGAGCTACTCACTGATCACATTTTCTCAATTTCAGGCCAAAGTTATTCATATGCATACAAGTTAGGGAGATAACTGAATCCATGCCTTAAATGCATACCACACCGTGTTATTAATTATTTTTTTTAAGTGCATTTCACATCAGTTTTATTTTATGAAACAGCCAGTAATCATAAGTCTGGTACAGCAAACCCATAATTCAACACAACGCTACGCATTCAGCAGTGTATTGATGAAAACGATTTCACAGTTAGCTTCTCTGAAGCACATTTATTTTAAAAATGAAGATTCGTGCTCATGATGGTTCTCTACAGATATAAGAAAGGTTGATAAATACCATCTTTATTTGACTAGCCAGTCTTATGAAATAGACTTAGTGCATGGGATTACATGGTTAATTAGGCTTTTAAAAACACACAAATCTTCACAAAAACGTACCACTCAGCTGCAGCCAATTGCTGCTGCCTGGAATTTCATTGTATGATTTTTCTGGTTTACGTAATTTGGCATTCCATACCCAAACCTCTTTAACTGCTCATTTCCTATTTCATGTGAGGAAATACATCTGACAAGCTTAGAAAAACACCTGTCTTCATAATGCAGGACAAGTTCAGAAACGAGGTATGTGTTAAACTCTGCAGTTCAAAAGACTCTTCCTGTCCACCTCTACATGGAAGACACAAAGAAGCTCAGAAGCTAAAACTGTAGTAGGCAGTCAAATGACACATTCTTAACACTTTCTTCAAACCAAATTAATCAGGAAAACTACACAGGATTTTCACTTAAAACTGCCATTTACACATTGGCATTTGACATACAACCCAAGAAAGGATTAAATCAGAATACTGAATGACTCCTAAAAGGTCTCCCTGAGTCCCTCATGATGCCAGACATTGCACAGGAGCTCAGGAATGCCTGAGTTGCCACTTTGGTTCACAGAATCCTACTGACCTGTATTTCTGACTTTTTTTAAGCCCCTTAGGGATAACATTAGGGAACTCTAGAGAGCAAAAGTATTATTTTATAGAAGAATATACTCCTTTGAGAAAAGTCTTTACCAACCTATTAGTCCTGAGGTCTATAAGAGATTGTCACCACAGGAGCATATGATGTATTTACTCTGTTCATCTTTAGACCTCTACTGCCCCTTTTATCCACCAAGTGCTCTTTCTTTACAGACAAAAGGATGCAAGTAAGTTATATTGAATAGTTTTTCTAAACTATTTTACATATTCAGTTCATAACACTTCTTAATAATTCTCTCTCCTAACAACTCCTTATGTTAGCTCCCTCCCTATTATCCAGTACATAACTGTTTTTGTCTAATTATACGTTGTTGATCAGATCTTAATTTAATTTATTTTTTTGCAGAAAAAAAATTACAGACACTGTTCCTAAGTTGAAGACTTTCACAAGTTCTATACAGAAGAATTTCTTTAAAAGAAACGGAAGGACAGGAAGCCATGCTGAAAGTCAGTATTCAATAAATACTCATAACTGCTTGCAATTAAAAACATTCATTACCACCTGGTTTTTTTTTTTTAAACTATTAATGGCTTTCAAAAAAGCTTATACAGAGTATTTGTTTTTTCTTTTTTTGTCCTGCCTGAATTACCCACTTATTTTGATCCTATTTTTCTTGCACAGCTGTTGTTCTTACTTATCTAAAATAAACATTTTGAAATAAATAGGTGGGTATTTCTACAGCGAGATTCTAATTGGGTTTCAATTTTGCAATTTTTCAACTTGAAAAAGTGCATTTATAATCCAGAAATAATTCCACTTTTCTTGAAAAAAAAATTAATAAAAAAAATTAAGGGACAGACTTACCTTGAATAACATGAGAATTATCCTTCAAAAAGAAGTTATACAAATACTTGGGGATAAAAGCAGACATGCAGGCATATGCTAGAGCTGGAAGAAATAGAAAAATAAATGCACCTACAGAGATTATTATTCTTAAATCAACCTATAGACAAAAATGATTGTATGCACAGTAGGCATAACAGGAATCATTGTCCTAAGAAACTAGTTTTCCCACACTCACAGGCCTTACATAAAGAAAGCCAGGTGCAAGAGAACATAAGATTGGACTACACCTATTCTGAACAAATCACACTCTAAATTGATAAAGGCCACATATCCAAAGCTGGTCAGATAAGCTTTTAGGCATTCAAAACAGTCATCAGCTTTTCTGAATAAAGCTAGTCTGGAGAGGTTAACAGTTAGGTTAGAAATTACACATTCACATTAAACTAGGCTGAACTACAGCTTCACTGGAAAAGACGTACTAGAGAAGCTTTTCATGCTTTTCTATAAACAAAGTTATTTGTGCTTTGTATTATATATTCATTATTCTGCTCAACAATCATGCATTATGTATTCATTACTGTATTCAATAAATGCAGGATTTGAACCCTTGCTTGAAGAGTAGCACCCCACATACACATTTCAAAACCCAACTGCTTCTTTTGACTTGTGCCAACAAGAGCTTTAAAATTTTGTAGCTACAGAAAGTTTCCATCTATAAGTGGGTACATGTGTATCTGTCTGTAACTAGATAGTCTATAACTAGACAGTCTATAACTAGATAGAGATGACAGATTACACTTCCCCTTCACCCCAAAGAAAAGGGCACTCACCTTCATTGTTAAAATTCAAGTACAGAAAGGGTGCACAAAGAGAGTCAAGACCTGAAGAGAGAAAAGCCATAAAAAAACAGCATAAAGAGCTCATTTACAGCAATGCACAAAATAAATTTGCATTCTTGATACTGATTATAATTCTGCAACCTCAGGCTTCACGTGTAATGCTGAAAACAACTCTGAAATCAATGCACGAAAGAAGATCTTGACCTATAATGCTGAACTGATTATTCTGCCAAGGCTACCAAGAAATGAAATTTACTATCCCAAGAACTTGCTCAGTAACTTCAGCAGTTTTACCTTGGAGCTGAACAATAAGCAACACTTTTTTTTTTGTTTAAGTGACTGAAGCTTAAGGAGAGTAAATATATAAGAAAGAGTGGGGCAATTTTTCATTATGAATTAAATATAAATTATTAGGATCTAAATTTGTAATAACCCATGGATTCCTTCTTCAAAAGAAACAGAAAGGAAAGTACTCAAAAAAAAGTTACACTGTGGGTACGGAAAAAGGTGGAGGTATTTTTAAGTCAGCCATAGCTTTCCAACTAATTTTCTGACCTAGCCAACCAGTCAAACTCACCTTGCCAGTACACCAAATCAGGATGGGAAACAACCCAGGCCTTCAAGACACGTCTAAACTTTGCATGACCCTCTGGTGATGACAGCAACTCATCATACTGATGGCAACGAGGAATATCAACTTCAATCTGCATCACAGCCAGGCATATAATATAAAGAGAAATCAGGATAAGTGAGGTAGTACTACAGCAATCTTGCAACGCTAGAGGTGGAAGTGAGCCAAAGAATACAAGTCAGACCACCATCATAAACACAATCGGCTTCCTCTATCACACACAAAATCAACACTGAAAGGGGACTTGGGACTCTAATAACCCTGTCCAACATTAAAAAGAGGGATTTCTTTTTTGTTTTTCCAGATTTGTATTTTTAAAATGCCTTGAAAAAGGCAGAACGCAGACTACTGCTATAGTTTTTTTTCTGACCCAACTTTTGGACTCATTCCAGGTGCGACAATCCCTTTGCTCTAAAGGATAATCAAATTAGAGATCTCATAATGTTGTACCCAATTTGACGTAAAATATTTCTTCAGCCAGCCAAAAGGAACAGCTGCTGCTTGTATTGTCTTTTTATGTCTGGCAAGACTTCCTGGAGAACCAAACTGCTCAAGCACAGCTCACCTCACAGGATCTCCAGGTACTTGGCACTATCTGGTACAAGGTCCAACATGCGCAACATTCACTAGGAACAGGATTTAGCAGTACATCAGTATTATTGCTTACTACACTCCGCTGCTGTTACAGAAACAGTGATTCTGAAGTAGGAGAAGATTTTGCTTTCCACATATTATAATTTGAGTTAAACTACCCATTCCTCTGGTTTTGAAAGATTCTTGCTGCAGTAGGAGTAGGATTAGAGGACAGGGGGAACCCTTCTAGTACTATTTGCCATATCTGTTGTAACAGGCAAATGTCTGTGGCTCATGGAAAAGATCTTTGCATTACTGCAAGTGGCAATATTTGATTAACACCAGAAGTCTTACTTGTCTGTCTGTAGGAATCGGTGTGTCTTTATCAATGGCATCATATTTTGCTTGTATGGCACCCTAAATGTGGAAGAACAACACCCAAATTTAGAAAGTCATTACTAACACAAATGCATATGATAGTGTACACACTGACGTACAGAAGTTGACTGTTTTTGTTAGGGGCTTTAGTTAGCAATTTTTTTTTCCCCTGAAAATTTTTCTCAAAATACAGAAAATTCTGACATCTGAATTTCAAACAAAGCCATCTTTATTCTGTTATCAGGACATATAAACCTTTTTATGACCTCCTCAGTACAATCTTCAGCAATTTTCAGTTGTTTATGCAGAAAATTGTGTACTTGATACAGTTTTCCATTTTCAAGTTAAAAAATGCTCTTCAGTTTGAATACAGTGCTTATCTAAACCACAAGCAAGTGGCTTTCAGCAACATCTCTGAAGGCACTGAATCCAGCTATACACATCCAATATATACTACTCTCTCATTAGACAGCGCTCAGCAGATCACCTCCTAAGCTAAGTATCCTAAATAACCTGGATGTGTTATCTATGAGAACCTGTTTGCTGCAGTACAAGCAAACTGCAAGCCGGGTAGATACAAGAAGAGGGTAGTCAAGCAACCTCTGTGAGGAGCTGTCACTTCTGGGACATTCCTTTCTAGTCCTCTCTCCAAAAGTGTTACATTTATTTCTATTCAAGCCTTTGGAGAAAACTCATTGGTAAGAAAAGTAGATTTGGTATGTTTCATCCTGTTCTCCCCAACTATTGCTGACTGAAGCAGAAGAATTCTAAACTGCATTTGTCAAAAATATTTAAAATCAAAGCAAAAAGAAATTTAAAATACTAAAGCAAACAAATTTAAAATCAAAGCAAAAGGAAAAAAATACTGTTAACATCCAATTGTATTTAAACAATCTAGCAAAGTTTGACTCTGTAAGTAGTATTTTTCCATCCCACAATCAAAATTAAAGGCAGTCAAATTTGCATACATTCTCTGAAATCAAATAATCTTAAGAAATAAAAAACAAGTCCAAACACTGATTTAATTCACACAGTTTCATGACTCATTTTGTTTGAAATTCCAGTAATTCTACCTGACAAATCTTCAAATCCATTCCATCTTCCCTGTCAAATCCCACTGCTATCCCAGTCCCTCCCAGTAAGTACAGCAACTTCACTAATGCCCTCCCACTACCCTTACCTCAACACCCAACAGGGCAGCCCAGGTTATGCCTCTCAGAAGGGGAGGGATGTCAACCCTGGCTTCTTTCCAAATTTGGTTTTTCTTATATGGGTAAGCCTTCAAAGAGAAGAAATTAACAGCAAAAAAAAATGTTACTATGCAACTGAAACTATTCAAATCCCAGTTCTCGGATGGTGTTTCCTCCAAAAGATAAATGCTGTCAGCCAAAATAGAGAATGTCAGTTTTACAAGTTAATTTCATTCCTAACTGGAAACTGCCCAGATGGAGGAACCCTGTTCGATGTTAAAATACCCATTTCTTCTCATTAATGTATTCATGTGCTTTCCCACGGTGGTCTCTTGATCTTTGCTCCCTTTTTCAATTATTTGCTCCTTTGAAAATTCTCAAATTAACAGATCAAATCTAATTATCCAGCAACAGAAAGGTCCATACCTTCAACAGCCTGTCAAACAGGACAATTCTATTTAGCTGGTATTCTGTGTCCCTCTCCCGGATGATGAGAGGAAGACTTGCAGCTGCAGACAGCTCATTACTACTGTTTGAATGAGGTAAAGTTGACTGTCTGGAAAAAGGAGTTAGGATAGTAGCAGTGAACAGCAAGAAAGACAAATCACCATAAAAAAAAACATTAATATCCTGTGATGCATTTCTGAGTCATAATCAAGTTTAAAAGGACACTTTTGAATATTCTGTTCTGGAAATGAACTAACAAAACAGTTGATTTCTGGAACAGAGAAACAGGCTAGGATCCTTGTTTTGGTTTCAGGGCCCTAAGCCCACCACTACAGTGTTTTATCAACTCTTAAGTCTAAGAGCCAAACAAGTACATGTCAGGTTTGCTTTTGGTAGGCAGCTGTGTCTAAGTGTGCAGTGTGCTTCAAAATTCAGTCCCCCATATATGTACAAGCTTACACACAAACTTACTCATCTTCAAGCAATGGATAAAATGCTTCCCCACCAACGTCCTTCAGTCTCTGAAAAGAAAAATAAAAATAATTCATTATCAGAAAGCTGCTCAGAATTCAACTGGAAATATTTAGTGGAATAAAGATCAATTAGCAATTTATTTGCCAAACTTCCTAGCTTGCCTTGAGATCTAAGCGTTAGTGCAGTCCTCCATCAGCAAAGAAACATATAGCATTGAACACTATAAACTTTTGCTAATAAAGGCTTTTTGAGTTGATAGAAGCTGTTTTGCCTGAAGATAACACTCATCTCATTCATAAATCTGCTTACAGACAAAACATAGTTCTATGAGCCATGGAATAAATGGATAGTTAAATGGGAAGTTCAATTCTATTATATAGTTCTTTTTTTTTTTTCCTCATTTTTCTACATGGACTTCCTATCCAAGTAGCTGCAAAGCAACTGAACAATTTGGTTTTATATTTTTAATCAGTTCAGGAGTTACACAAATTTGAGTTCCTCTCAGCATTGGAAAGTTGCACACAAATACAGACACCCTCTGGAAAGGTAATCTGAAGTTTTCAGATATCTTTGATGCACCATGATAAATGTTTAATACCACCTTCCCTGCAGTGTTCTGTTTTGCAGTTCAACCCCTAATTTAAAGGCATACAGCACACTGCCTGTGCCTCCTGGGATTGACGGCACAGTTCATTCTTAGTTCATTCAATACTTATCCTTTTTTGATTAGAAGCATCATGCTCTATAAAAGGTGTTTAAAGAAATGCATAAGTTCAAAAATTTATTTCAGCTGACACTGCAAGGTTCAAGCTTGCATATTCCCCTCAAATCAAATTTCAGTATATACTTGTTTGTTGCTGCATTTATAAATGTAGAGGGTGATACCCAAAATTACAGATTAAAAAGTTTTATAAAATGCCTTAAAACCTCCCCCTTTTTTAGGAACAATAGTAGGAGGTTCAATGCATGTTACCTTCAAAATAGCTGTTGTATATTCTTAACCTCCTCTGCTTGCCCCCTCAAATCCCACCAACCAAGCAACAAAATAATCCAGTTATTTGGTCTCTTTACATGCATTTGAGTAAAGCACTGCAAAGTTCCACCAATGAAATATGTTTATACAGTATTTGCCACATTGCCACTACAATTAAGATAACAGTGGCAAAGATTAAGACTTCAGGAGTCACCTTTCTTTCTGTATTAACCCCTGTAACCATATAGAAAGGTTCTTTCTAAAGACTGACAGAATTGCATTCACTGGTATAAAAAGCAAGCTGCAAATAGTACAGCATAAACTTTAAATTCTACAGCAATAAAGACCTACATGAACAATTACCACATTGCAGTAATATATGCAGTAAATCTTGCAACTGATCATGACAAAATTATGAGTTATCTCATGTTGATTTTTCCAGTGAAGATGCAAACTGCACTACTGCATTCAGGCAAAATGCTCTGAAGTGATCTTTTGAACTAGTTATATATTCCAAAGATTAGTAATTAGCTACTAGAAATGTGGTATAAAGGCTTTCAGGAGCTGCAACTGAATCAAGTTTATCTTTCTTTTGGATCTTGTGTGCCACCTACAGAGAGGAATTAAACAATGCAAGATGACACTGTCCAATTAATTTAGCAATATTGGAGAACATCAGGTACCACAGACCTATTTGGGCTTCACCAGAACAAAGTAGGTAACAAAAATAGGGAACGAGAGGGACACATGAGGGGGATGGAGGAACAGAATATAAATCATATTTAGTAAGCTTCTGCAGACAAAGAAATCTACTAGAATAAATCAGAATCTGAATTGGACTCTAAGAAGTATTATCTTAGAATCAACAACACTGTCATTTGAAGGAACAGCAGTAGGATCTGCTGTTACATATTCCCTTCAAACAAACGCTTCTACAGTGAAGACACGAACAAGTGCACAATATTCTTCTTACGTTTCGGAGCTGGCACAGAGACAAAGTCACAGTTGTGTCATCTAGGAGGGAACTTCTATCTCGTCCTTGCCCAAAGCTCTCACCGTCTTCTAATAAAAAGCTTCAAAAGGGAGGAAAAAAAATTAGGTCATTTAAAACACAAGACTTGAGTTAAAAAAAAAATAAAACATTTTTACATCTATCAGTTCCCTCTTTTAAAACAAAACACTTGTGCTTAGAAGTACACTGTATTGACTCTACATGGCATGAAGCCTGCTATCAAAGGAATGTACAATTGCCTTAAATTATTCAAACAGTTTTTGGAGTAAAAAGGCACATTTCGGGTTTTCTATAACTCTGGTTTGCACACAAAAGAATACAGTAATGAGATACGGGATTAATATTCCTTTTTATTCCTTGGCCTGGCACAGACCAGGACTGCCATTTATTGTGAAAGCAAAAATAAAACATTATTGTAATCTGAAAGCCATTTCTAACCATGACAAAAAACCCAAGCAAAAGTCTGACACAGACCTTTGCTGCTGCAGTCTGTTGAAGAATAAAAATGCATACAAGACAGCACACACAAATTGTCTATTTTGTGATATTTTTAAAGCCTATCACATGCAGTTGATTTCCAGAAATTAAGCTAGCATTCTCAGTACCACCTAGAAGATGGAGTTAATTGTACTTTTGAAATTAACATCTCAACTTCAACACAGATAGTATGACAAAAGTATTTTCCCCTCATAATTCAAAAGGACGTGCATACACCTGTGTGTATGTGGGTACAGAAATAGGCAATCCCTTGAAATCCACACTAATTCTGCCACCAAATTTCACATAATATCTAGCTTCACCTTTTTTTTTTTTTTTCAAGTTACCACATTTTGGCTGTACATTGACTTCATGTGTTTTTAAAACCCAGAACCAGCAAATTGATCTATGTGGACACATAATCACGCTTATTAAGATCAGCTTCTAAGACGAAAACATGAATATACTACGTAAAATTGCAACATGCGTAGCAGTAAGATAAAGGCAGAAATGACTAAAATGCTGTCACAGAACTGTAAATCATAAATCTTATTTTTTTTAAGAATTAGCCAATCTGATGAATAACTGGTTTGACCTTTCAGCTCTGCTGCTCTGTGAAAGGGATTCAGAATGCAAGAATTTGCTACAGAACGTATTGAATTAAATTACAATTACAAATACACCGTTGAAGCACATTGAGACATTTTTACTAAAACGTAATGGTATTGTAAAGTGTGCTAAATTTAGGGACTTACATTTCAGTGTTTTGCACTTCACCTACATTTCTTCAGATTTCAGAAAGAACTATGAAGTGCAGGCAGGCAACATATATAAGGCACTCAAATAATGCCATAAATTGGGTAAGAGGGGAAGTGACATGATTTCCTCCTGTTCAAGAATGCTATTTTCAATATTTTTCATGAATACAGGTCTTGAAACTAAAAATCTAAACAAAATGTTTTCTCAGAACACTAGCCTTCTCCATCCACTCTTCTTTCCCTTAAAGTGCTTCTCCTTCCTTACTTGGGAAGCGTGCAGACAGGTGGCTTTGATCGAATGATTTCCTTGTTGACAAGTTCTTTCTCCAAGTCTCCTCCAGCCAAACACCACAGGTAATAAACCTCTTCAATTGATCTTTCTGCCAGGTAATCATTATCTTCATCTATTAGGAGTAATCACACAAAAATTAATTACAGCTTTTTAGGCAACCTCTATTTCTTCCTACCACTCCAAATACATACTGTAAAAAAAAAAAAAAAAACTAAAACCAACCAAATTACTATGATTTAAAGGTCCTAGACCTTAATGTGAAGCTAGCAGAAAAGTGATCTTTTCTTCTGTAGGAAGATTTTCAGAAAGAGCAGATGGGTAAAAGTCAGAAAAAAGCAAGTATTTCTGCAGTTAGCCTCGGTGCCAGAAAATAGTACCAGTCGGATAAATACACTGAAATGTGGACTTTTGCTTCCTGTGTGTCTTTACAAAAACAACCACCACCACAAACAAACAAAAAAGCCTAAACCCAAACACTATCTTAGTCTCCCAAAACTGTATAATGACAGTTTCTGAACAAGTAGAAAACTCTGAAGAATTCAGAAAAAGTTAATGAGGACTTCGGAGTGGTAACACTTTCAGCATATGCAGTTTTAAACTTAGAAATGTTGTCTTTTATTCTAGAATGTGACTTTTTTCACAAGGTTTTCCAATACTTTCAAAAATCATTCCGTGATCCAGCAGAATCCTCTTACCAATTCACAACACAATTTAGTGAAAAAAAGAAAAAAAGAACAAAAAAAAAAAAACCAAAAAAAACAAAACCCAACCAAAAACTAACAAAACAAACCCTTGTACATTCACATGTCCAAATTCCAAAGGCAAAAATATTGATATTCCAAGCTGGACTTGAATATTAATGATAACTATTTGTTCCCCAAGATTGTTATGCAAAAATCAAGATGCCCTCCTTTGACATGCACATATCTCTCAAAATATGCTTGCCCATATTGCTGCTCATCAAGCTACTTACTACAATAATGCAGTGTTGTAGTATTTAATCATCTCCCCTCCAACAAATTATTAAAAGAAAACACAAATACATTTTATTTTCCTTCTCCTGCAATGACATTTATCACAATGCCTGCTTTTACCTTTACACAATTGACTTATGTCTTCAGGAAGTGTTAAATTTGCACATCTTGGAGAAGATGAGAACAGACCAGCGGGTTTGTGGAAGAGAGGATATAGTGAGGATATATCACTGAACAAGCTGTCATGCAGCAATTCCTCTGGAGTTGGCCTTGAGTTAAGAAAAGAGAATAAAATACTAAAATGTTTCCAGAAATGTTACATTTCAGTGTGAAATGTCCCTAGGTACAAATATTGGCAAGTTATTTTAAATTATAATGGATTTCAGAAACTCTAGTAGCAAAAATGTCTACCAATTTTGTTTAATTCCTGATGCATAACACACTACGTAGTCTGTTTACAGCCCAAGTTCAGATCTCACCTTTATTTAATGCACACCACAACCATTTGATTGATTTCCCTTTAATTCCTTTAAGCAGAAATGAAAAAATGCAAATGGAAAGCTTTGATTGAAGAACAAAAGCATACTTCAGTTTTCAGAAGAAAGCTGTGGTAGACTGACATAATGAAAAAGTACTTTTAAAGAGATGTGAAGAAAATAGCCCTAATTCTAGCTATTTCAGAGCTACAGTAACCACCACCAACTTCCAGACATGGAAGTAAAACCTGTGAACACAGAACTACAAATATCAGCCTAGTTTTCCCCCACAACACTCAGATTTTACCTCAGAGTTTTGCACAGTTCATTCCTGCACACACAACCCCCGCAACTGAAAAGCAACAAACCCAAGAATTTCCTATCAGCACCATAAATCATCAGTATTCCAAAAAAGGTTTAGCAATAGGTTTTCTAACTTCTAATTTCATAATATCTCAGCAAAGTTTACCAGACTTGGACTGAATACTTGCCTCTTAGAAGGTTGGAATGTAAGACATTTCTTCAGTAAAGCTATGATATTTACAGAAAGGTCCTGGAACATAAGAAAAATATGGAGGTCTCTATTATGGTCTTAATTCAGCAGGCCACTTAGCTCATACCTAACTTTTAACATACACTGCCCTCCTTTGCGGCCAACAAAATTTCACACCTACACTTACGAGGTTAGCTGTGTTGGACCAAAATGCTGGGGAAGCAATTCTCACCTGCATTTGCTTGGGGAGGGGGACGGTGGGTGGAGAGAGAACCTGGAAAATTTGCAATGTTTGCAGCACAGCTTTTTATTTGTAATTTAGATATTCTGTACCCAGCTTGAAAAAACGCAGTACCTGGGAACTATCTTCTGCTCATAGAATCCTTTCACAGAATGTCTCAAAACATACAGATGCATTCAGTGATTAAGGGGGGGGGGTGGGAAGGAGTTGAACAGTATAAACCTATGCTATCAGAATGTGCAAAGAGAACGAGATAAAAGATTAAATATCTAGAAAAAAAATACTTAACCCCAACAATTCAAATAAAGTTCACAACTCAGCAAACTATCCAGAGCCCATTAATATTTACTGAAATTGACAGTAATTTGGGAAACAGTAAATATTACCAGTATGGCTATTTGAAAGGATCTTAAATAAGTAGTTTATTTTTTCTCATACTGCAATACATTAAGTGACTAAATAAGTTAAAAAAAAAAAAAAAGTTTGTATGTGTGAAATACTATACAACAATAATAAAATGTTTTGGATAAGACAGCATAGAAGAGCAAACTAGTTCCACAAACCTTAACAGTATCAAGGCAACCATGTTCTTCTGCCAATACAGTTACAATATCATCTACACAGCCTTTGAAAGACAAACCAGACAATAAAAAGTTAAAGACTATAAAAAAAATTGATCACAATTACATAGGATATCAGATAAAATCCCACTCCAATAAAAAACACTAAACTTTGGATTTTTATTGACATTGTCACATCACCTGAAAGTGAATTCTCAAAGTTAAAAATTAAAATTATTATCACCTATGCAGACAGAAAACTGAAGCCTAAGAAAGTTAAGCAGCACATCTAAATTAACAGGGAAAATTTTTTTGCACGCTTAGTAAATCCAGATTGTTAGTCTCTAGCAAATAAATTAAAATAGTCTTTCCACTTAAAAAAAAACGCCCCAGAAAACAAAAACCTGAAAGAACTTAAAAATATCTGCATATAGAAGCTTGAAGTAATTTCATTTTGTTGCTACCTGCAGACAACACTAGCAGTACTTTCTAACTTGCTTCCAACACTTTATTGAGAAAATAATTCCCAAGACAGGACATGAATGTCTTCTAGTGGGTAAAGGTTACTAGTAACTTGCATTGAGCTTGAAGGGGACTGAAATGCTTCAGGAAGCTTTATTAACAAATCACTTACTAGAACAGTCAGAATTTCGGCATCTAAGCACTAATTGCTGAATGTGTCTACTGACAGTAACTAACTTTAACTGCATTATTATTTGTTCTGGATAATAACAACTTCCTGATAAACCTTCAAATTGCAAATTCATGCCCTTCCCCTCCTCAGGGTTTACACATAAACCCCACAAGAAATCAAATTTCAAAAGCCACAAAACAGTACCACTTTCAGGATTATTTGCATTAAGAAAAAAGTCCATGTCTACAGTAATGTTTTATAGGTTGTAGGTGACACCAGAAACAAAGACATGGATCCAGTAATACACTTCTGAGCTCTCTTTTTATTTTGCCTTCCTCTTTCAGTCCTGCTTCTCCCTGCTTGGGATTTGGTTCACAAGCACTGCTAGTTCAGGGAAGCCTTTTTTTAGTGTCATGTAATTCCTAACTCGTTTCATAAACCTCCTGAAACAACAACCAACCATCAAAATGACAACCTTTCCAGAGCATGGTTGTTTTTTTTTCTTTTTTGGTTGGTTGTTTTTTATAGGCTGCTTTTACTCTAACATACTCATAGCTTTCCTGATAAGTTATTTTTCCTGTCATCCACCTGTGTACCTTCCCTAGATGAGCAGCCATGCCAAATGCCTATTTAATTTTGGAAATGAAAGTTGACAAAAGGCAAACTGCTTGAGGTCTGAGCAGCTGAATAGTCTGTAAAGCTCTAATTATAGAACTGCTTGGAAACTTGAAAAATTGATTTTGTGCTACTTACCCAGCATAATTATAAATTTCAATCTTTCTGCTATCTCCAAACTCTGGAATAGTTTTCTCCCCTAAACGTATAACAAAATCAAGTTAGCAGTTGAATGCTATTACACAAAAAAAAAATTTAGATAGCATACACACTCATCTATATGCAAACACAGTGAAATAAGTTTCTACACCTGAATTTTTAGATTTAGAAAAACTGTTAGAACAGAAAACATTGCTTACCCCAACTATAGCAGAAACAGTTTCATGTCATCATAATGACAACAAAAACAAAACATACAGAGCCCCAAGCTGCCTTAGAAAACCTCTAGGTCTTTTATTAATTCAGTATCAGGCTCTCAAATCCATATTTTTTTCCAGTGTGAGCACGAACAAAGGTAATTACTTAATAAACATGGCAATCATCATAGCTTGTATTACTTCTCAGTGCTTTTGAAAAGTCATCTGAAAGATCCCTTTAAACGTGTTTCAAAAAATATCACTATTGCTTTCAGAAAATCTATTATTCAAAACAATAAATAATGATCTATGAACACTACATGAATTTACATAAAAATAGAATATGCCAAAGAAGACTATTTCCAGTGTCCTTATCTAATTAGTATATAAAACACATTCTTGACCATGAAATTGTCTGACAATTTAGTTGTCTCACATGAGACTAAATACCGATATTAACGTATTTGTTAGATCATATATATTCCTATAGAATGTTGTTGTCTTTGAATGAAAAAAGTCCAGCTTAACATATACAAATAGTAAAGAATATGCTGTCATAATTTATTTCAACTGATGAAGTCAAAAAAGAATTTTCCAAACAAACACTGAATTCCGTACACAATTCCTTAAACTCTGGTGATAAGACAGATTTTCCCTTATCTTCCTTTCCATGGAACTTTTAGTAGTTTGTCACCCTTTCCAAGAAGGATGAGTGCATGAGAGCAATGGTTATTTCATGCTTAAAAGCACAATTAAAACAAACAAAAAAATTATCCAGAGACACTTCTTGGATCAGAAGGTATTACTCTATAGGAATTCAACCATGCATTCACAGCTGTCCTTCATAGCTCACACACAGACCAAGCCAATATGCACCCGATTACTTGAACCATCACCAGACCTGTACAGGTAGAAATGCTAACATATTCTGATATTTAGATTTGGGTGATGGTCTAAGTGCTATTAACCCCATACTGAAGAGCAATCAAGTTCATGTAACTATTCCCCAAGAGTCACAATCAAGAGAATTATCCTCTAACTTACCGTGCAAAGCTCAAATAATATCATACCAAGAGACCACAGATCTGATTTCGGGCCAGAAGGCAAAGGCTTCTCACACTGAGTATGATCATTCGGTTTGACTATTCCCTGTGCAATTACTTCAGGTGCCAGATATGATGGGTGCCTAGAAAGATGCAGCAACATTACGTAATCTCCTGTCTGCCCATAAAAACTACATTTCAGTTACAGTAATGAAAATAATTTTGCAGTCTGAGAAACTGGAATTCATTGCAGTGCAGATTGTTCTACTCTATTCAGTCAAAATCTATACATTGCAGCAAAGTTTCACTCCAATTGCAAAATACATAGTCCCTACTGTATAAAAGGTCAGATCTTAACCACTAGCTTTGCTTTTTTTTGAAAGGAACTAACAGCAGCTTTCAAAACCGTATGCCTACATACCTCAAAAGAAACATATATTGAGTTCCAACACTAGGACATTAAATAAATGTATCCTAGAACCGTATTTGGGGGTGGTGGCAGTATTCCCCCTCTTATTGACAGTGTTCCCATCAAATAACTTTTGAATTTGTAAAACAAGTAAGAAAATGTGTTGAGGACATACTCAACTTTCTGCTAGATCATTTTAAAATAACATTATTGCTTTTGGTGTCAACAATTCATTATAATACTTAAAAAAATAATCTGAAATGACCCTTTGAAGGGAAACATCATTACTTCTTTCAGACATCTTTAAGAATCAATTTAATATTTCAATTGTAAACAGCATGCTACCTCAAATGAAACTGGAAAGTGGCAAAGAAGCACTGCAACAAAGCATATCACTTTGGCTAGACAGTAAGATCACTTGAAAATAAATCACAGACTGATAAACAGAAGAGAGGCCTACAGTGGTGTGCAATAGCAAAGCACTGGTTGGCTTTTTCCTAAATTTGAAATTAGACTGTCCCTCCAGAATTTGAGTCATAAGGAATTGCTAGAATTTGAAGGTAAATCTAGGCAGTAAGAACTTATAGTACAGTTACAGTAATATGCTGGTGTGGCACCTGTTCTCTGTCTTTAATTTCACCTAGTCAGATGATAGCCACTTCAGTGACATGATTAGAAGCTTCTGCGTAATGGATATATGCACCACATAGGAATTAAAACAACA
>JBCJKH010044606.1:33135-46598 GCA_039877255.1 Loriculus beryllinus
TGTCCCTGCTTATGGCAGGGGGGTTGGAACTAGATGATCTTAAGGTCCTTTCCAGCCCTAACGATTCTATGATTCTATGATTTAAAGAACTAGGAAGGTCTTGTAACTAACTACAAAGATGACAAGTACACTTAAGACTACCACCTTCAGAAGAAAAGGGTGAAAAGAGAGGTTTAGGATATAAGAAAATGGGAAAGGAGAAAAATAAAATCTGAAATACATTTGAAATTCAGGAAATGGGGAAAAACTAGGTTAAAACAAACAAAACCAAAGGAACAAACCAACAGCCACCTCTCTGAAAAACCCAAATGCAAACCAATATGTTTTCAAACATGCATTTTTTCCCCCTATCAGGAGGACTGTGACTGCCCAGTCTCCATATACATACATATGGAGATACACATATATATAGCATGCTACGTATTGGCAGGATGAGAAAAACAAACAAAAAACCAAAACATGCCCATAGATTTACTCATGTAACTGCACCTTTCGGTCCAAAAGAATATTGCAAGGGGAGAGTGCTCGGTGGACCATTCCATGTTTGTTCATATATTGCAAACCTTGCAAAACTTCATATGCTATGCATAAGATCCTTGAAGAACTGCAGGAAGAAGAAAAGATAAAACAATATGTTTCCCTTTTTAATTTTTAAAAATTCCACAGCTATTCCAAACACAAACAAGACATTTAGAATTCCAAAACAGTTTAAGGAATTAACACTGAATATGGTAGGATATGTTCATTGTCACACACAACTTGAAATCCCATAACTAGATTTCTTTCCCTGAACTGGTCCTTCAAAACAGCACAGAATTGAGACAAAATATAAAATATTCTCTGTGATACACACTGTGAGATATGCCTTTACTAATTGGAGAAAAAAACCCAATGAAAATTACCACCCAAACCATTCTGACATAACCATGTATTTTGACAAAATTTATCATTTACTGTAAGAAATGATAGCCCTAAAGAGCAGTTCCTGTGAACAAGAGAATAGGAATTTGTACAGAAACCATCAGTAGTAGGCTTCCAAAGTTCACTCAAAATAAGAACAAAAGGTACAATCTAATGCTGACCAAAAAGATTCTTTTTAACTTTTTACCCTCAGAGGGTGCATTTCAGGTCTGTTTGGCAACTTTGAAGATACTGGTTTACAAAATATCAAGAAAACAAAGCATATTTACTTCTAAAGGCCTAACATAAGATCTCTCCCCTCTTTTTTTTTTTTTTTTTTTAATTTATTTTATTGTTAAAGAATAACATAAAATAACATTCCGGACAATGCTCAACACCATCTCTCACTTACTAAAAATCTGGGCAACAGCAAAGTGAGGGGGAGCATTACAGACTGGTAAGAGTGATAAGCCAACCAGCTCACTAAACACCAACATTAATTTCTTTATTACAGCTTTATTAGCTGCTATTCAAACCTAATAGAATGCCAAAATTTTGCCACAAGAGTAAATAAGATACATTTGGACAAAAGCCACAGGTCCAGTAAAGTCTGAGACTACGGCAACACAGAAATATTGAAAATAGCTGTTCCAATAATAGTCTAAGGCAACCCTTAAGTTATATCACATGGTGCCATTTTCTAGACTCTAACCCCTCCCTAGGAGGAGAGCTCTGTACTGCTTCATGCTAGTTGCGAATATACACTTTTAAGTCAAATTTTAAGCACAAAGGGAATTTATGCTAAGATAAATTCCCTTTAAGCCACATAAGCCGTAGCCACACCGTTGTACCTAGACCATAGCATGGCTAATAACCTCAAAACCAAACCAAAACCCCAGGAATCCCACTCCTCCCTCACTGGCACTTTTTCTTCCCCATCCCTTCCACTCCCAAGTTATATAATATACCACAGCATCAGATATCACTAGCTGTGTAGTATTTCCCCCCAGTCATTCTTGGGCAGAGATATAACTATGGTAAAAAACCTACCTTACTAGCAGGCAAAAAACTACACAGGGAGGCTGAAGGTAAAGCAAATATTAACGATAACAGTTGCAAACAGAATCCTTTTGCTTTTTTGCACAGCTTTGCTAAAGATGACATGAAAAATAAATGATGGAGAATTCAGGTTTCTAGTAAGTAAACAGTTGCATATGTAAAATGAGTACATCTCAAGGTATTTTAGCTTTAAAAGTGTTTCTTTGTATTTAAAATAAAAGTGCAATTTTGTAAAGGAGTAAGTGTGCTCTGGTGGCACTAGGGGGCTTCAGTCACCCATTTATTCTCCAACTTTGTTAGCAATTCATAAAACCAGAACCTGGGCAAATGCCTGAAAATACTGCTTTCAGGTTCTTTGCTATTTAAGATAAATCCTCCATGGTGTTACAACAACCAGCAACACATGCATGATATGTATTTTTCACTGCACATAATTCTCAGTGTTCTTGAACTCTTGCTACTCTGCTTGGCAGAAGTGTTCCACCAAATATCCTCATGCTGAAGCATGTAAACCACCTCCCCAGGAGAAAGGGAACCCTGTATAACAAGATTTTCATAGTGCTGTTGCACATTATCTAATTATTACTTTATTTATTAGGTAAATCACTCTGTTTGTGGTTATTACACATGAGATTTGCATTTAATTGCAAAAGGCATGACAACAGTGGTTGCTGTTACTGAACACAAGAGATATCTCTGATTTAAACCCCCGAAGGGCTAGCTCAAAAGCATTCACTTGCCTCACTGGAGATGCCTACCACAGCTGTCCCCTCACTTCAGTGGCTCAGCTCTCTCCCAGTTTCTACAACCAATGCTGGTGGGAAGGTCTAAGCAGATTCAGAAACTTTTTCGTGATTATCTGGAAGTGTTTTCTAACAGGCTAGCTGGGTCCAACATGATAGACCTAGGGAACTGGTTTAGCCACTGGAGCTCTTGAAGAGGAGGTGAGAGAAAACCAAAACAAAACAAATAAACCCCAGCAAAATCACTAGAAAAAATACAGGAGAAAAGGCAGCAAAATGGAGGTGTGGCAGGTTCAAACACCAATCATATACAACTGACCTAGTGACAGTTGTGTGGCATGATATACCCTGTTCATCTCAGCAGCTGATGATAATGGCTGTGATTTTAAACTATCGTGAAGCAAATCAATCCACTGCTCAAGGCAGATATGGTAGGAGGCAGTAAGTAAAAGCATGACTCTGATACACTTCAACAACTGGCATATCTGAAGGGGCACTAGTTGTCTTCAATTTCCTAACTCTCCTAACAAGACTTGTTTTAAGGTTCTTCTCTCCATCAATGAGAGAAACAGAAAAGCAACATTACTTTCTCTGTAAAAAGAACATTTCACAGATATAAAAAAGAGCATAATCTCCCCACAACTATCAGCACATGCTCAAGGGACAGGCTTCATTTTAATCCTCGGTCTGGTTACCAAAAAATTTACAGTTGTAGCCTACTCAGCTAGGCTTTTGAAAAGGAGTTCTCTTCAAGAGAAAGGATTACACTAATATAAAATCAAACTGCTTGGATTTAATCACTGTCTGCTTTTTTCCTGGTTTGAAGAAGAAGAAATGTAACCATGGAAAGAGGATATTTTGTGTGCCTTCTTTATAGAAATGAAGAACTAAAAGAATATAAGGATTAAAACCTATACCAGGTTTAGGTCTGTAACTTGACTGTATAGAGCCACAGCAAAGGAAAAACAAAGGATATCTGAATTCCTCATTCAGAAAATTCATCCGTAAGAAGGAGGGGAAAAAAAAATCTGTACAAATTGATATGAGCAAGTTCAGCCAACATTACAAACCCAGCATGGTTAAGAAAGGCATGTGCATGGCATTTGTGGGTGGAGAGAGAAGGGAAGATTACTTAGAAACCCACAAAAATGAAGACTGTTTTATTACCTCCAGAATTTGTCAGACCAAAAGCTATACCAGACAAATGACTAATTTCCACACTGTAATAGTACACAGGTGCTGCACTGTGCATTCACAGAAAACATTAACTTTTCGACTTAGCAGTCAGCCTGATCTCCAGCCTGTTGAATTCTTGCTGTTAAGGACACAAAGGTGCACTCCGGAAGTTTACTTCAAGAACAATGAATCTAACCTGTCAGGAAACAGATGTTTTAGCAGAGTTTCAAGCTCTTGTGGTGCTGCAAACCCACTGATGAACTAATACGACTGCTTAGGATACTTTTGTCACTTTTACGATTGACGCAGAGGAAAAATGAACAATCATCTTAATGCACCCAGTACAATCTTCCATCTGACTAAGAACCACATTCTGGGCCAAGTTGAAAGTGAAAAGTTGTACTAGAAGAAATTAGCATACCAAGAGTCCTACCTTTCTTCAAAAGGATCTGATACTAACAAACAGGGAGAGGGAAAAAGGATTTATCAGGAACCAAGTAAAGATAGTAAGCTCCCAAAATAATTAGTGGAATGGAGAGCTAAGAGTAAGAATACTCTCCAGTCCTACCTTGTTCTAGAGAAAGCAGTCTCCCTTTTTGATAACTTTGATGCAAGACAGCTGTAGCTATTAAAGTGGAGCTAACCAGAACACACAGATGTACCTGGACAGTAGTACTGGGGCTGCCTCCTGGTTTAACCCCAGCTGGCAATTAAGTACCACACAGCCGCTCACTTATTCCTCCCACCCCCAGTGGGATGCAGAGGAAGACTGGGAAAGAAAGTAAAACCTGTAGGTTGAGACAGCAAGAGTTTCATAATTAAAATAAAGCACAACAAAATACTACTATTCATAGTAATAATGAAAAGGGAAATGACAAGGAGAAAGATCTAAAATAAAAGGGAACACCACCACTCCCCAAAGACCTCCCCCAAAAAACAACCAAACTGACCAAAATGAAAGAAAAAAAACCAGCAGTGATACACAATCCAATTGCTCATCACCCACCAAATGATACCCAGCCCAACCCGAGCAGTCATCTGGGCCTTCCGGGTAACTCCACCATATTTATATTATTGGGCATGATGTGCTGTGGTATGGAATACCCCTTTGGCTAGTTTGGGTCAGGTGTCCTGTCTCTGCTCCCTCCTGGATTCTTGTGCCCCTCCTTACTGGCAGAGCATGAGAGACTGAAAAGTCCTTGATCAGGGTAAGTGCTACTTGGCAACAACTAAAACATCAGTGTGTTGTCAGCATTGTTCTCAGATTAAAGCCAAAACACAGCATTGTACTAGCTACCAGGGAGAAACATAACTCTATCCCAGGACAGGCTAGAGGCAAAGTCGCAGCAGCAGCAAAAAATCTTGAGGAGAGGAGAATTATTTCTCTATGTCGTATATTTAAATGGTTATGACCAGTTGTAAATTACACTTGCTTTTTATGCTCTTATAACAGTCTACATGGAGTACCTAATCCATTTTGTATAAAAAAGCAAGCTGTGCCTGGGAAGTACTAACAGGGCAATCAACATTTAACGGACTATTCTGAGTAAGTGTGTTTCATCTAATGAAATGAACAGAAGCCCCACTGGCTACTCAAACACAGGACTGGCACCCGAAAGCAAGCTTTATCATCTACATAACTGTAGAGAGCCCTGTGATTTTTAAACCTACTGGAGACAAAAATGTGGATTAGTGTTAAGTCATGATTCTTAACGCAGTGGCAACTTAAGGCAAGAGGAAGTTGGTAACAAAAACTGGAACCAGAACTATTTTGACTTCCCTCAGGAATGCAGATCAAGACCAAATGGGATAAGATTATGCTGATGGTACAATATTCCAGAGCTTCTCTTTCCTCAGACATACAACTCGTAAGTACATACACAGAAATACATGCCTAAGGAAACCCTTTATCAAATCTGTGCATCTTGTTCTAACATTGTACTATTGCTGAAAACAAGTAAGCTCTGGAGGAAGAGAATCTCAGCAGCCAGGAGTCTTAAGAAGCTTATGGCACTGATACACAGGAGCAAAAACACGGGTTCCTCTTCCAAAGAGGAGTGTCAGACAGAGTCTGCCCTGAGGAAGCACACCAGAGCAACACAAACCAGGAATGTCATCAATCAGAACCCCAGAACTTGTGAAACTAACACGCATTTGGAATTCAGGAAAGAGATTCATCACAAAAGAATTGTGTCTGCTCAAAGTGGAATGGAACCAGGTTGTGAACAGATGTAATGTCTCTGAACTCATAAAAGTGACAATATATCAATACAAGAAAAACTGTAAACTAAAGAAAATGACACTTGCAGTTAGTTCCATTACTGCCAACAATGTGGACAGACTGGTTCAGGGTGGTATGGTCAAGTGCTTATAGCAAAGGACAAAGTTTGGGTATAATCCCAGCTGAGACAATCACTACACTGACCTCAAGAAAGCCATCTGACCTCCTTATGCCTCAATCAACCAGCTGGAAAACTGGATAAAAAGCAGGACTGGGTTGAAAACCAGATGTGCAGATAAATTGGGTCTTCCTGGGTAAATAAACTACAAAATACCCTACACAGAACATAAAGAGCTTGATGCAGGTGGGAATGGTTTATTTAGCACTTTATTATGTGTTTGATTAAAAAATGGCACTGGGGACTGAGATTATAAACACTGCCAATTTACTTCAAAATACATTCACATTATCAGAATGAAATGAACTGGAAGGGAATGCAACAAGTAGAGAATACAGGACAAAAAAGTGAATTTTTATATGCAGAGTCCTCAGGAGGTCTCTAACTCATGCACAAAGGTATTTCACACAGGATATCTTCAACAAGTTCACATAGCCCACCTGAGGAAACTTAAAAAGTCCTACCATTCCTTTTTTAAAGGTTTAAGCTGAAAGCACGATTTTAAAAGCAATACAAATTATGTTACATTTTTATGAAGGTCTCAACTTGTAGTGTACAATAAAAAAGTCCATAAAACAATGGATGAAGGCACAGATAAAGAACAACTTCATATGTAGAGCAGATTTCACACAAAGACTTTTAATAGGTGATTTTTCAGATCATTCTCACTTCGAATGATTTAAGTGTATCTGCTTCTCATAAAGCAAATATTTTGAAAACATTGCATCTTGAATTCCTTTAAGACATTCAGCATCCCTCCCATAAACTGGGGGAGCAAATTAACGAAGTCCTTTTTAAAAGTAAGCACACCTTATAAAGCACCATCTTAATGAAACCTCTAGTGCCACCTAGTTTAATGCATGTAAGGGGATAGACACAGCCATAATCCCAGTTTTTGATCATGCCACTGATTAACTCCTAAAAAGTAATCTTCCGAATCTTAGCCTCAGCTTACTCATATGTAAAAGGTATAATAATAATACTTTTAATTGGAACAGAAAGTGCAATGAAATAAACAAAATTTCAGTCACCACATGTGGAGATTAGGTTAAGTAGCCCTCATATAAAACAAGATCACAGACTTTGCATTCTTATCACTGACATTCAGAGTTAACTAACATAACTGGACAGCGACAACAACAGAACAAAAGCTAATGGGATGAAAACCAAGACAGTCACCTCAAAAAAGACAAAAAACAACTTACCTTCAATAGTATTATATATATGTACCATACGTCACACTGCCCACATTTCACTAAAGGAAAAAACACATCTCACATTCTCCTCTCCTTCTCCAAAAAGAGTAAATTGGTAAAATACAGGAGTAGAATTAAGATCAAATGAAGTCAGATCCCAAAAAATCTTTATTGTGCTTTCTTTTAGACTTCATGTAAACATATACATGTACCTTTAAAAGGGCATACATTTTGTGATCAACAGTCATGGCAAGGTCTATTACAATCTGATAGACTCAGAAAACCAATTAGATGACATTTAGAAAGCAAATAAGGGAATTAACCTCAGCTAGGATACCACTCCTTTAAAATAGAAGGCAATAAACTAGATCTTCTGTGGCTCAGGGGTGTCTCCTATAGTTCCAAACCAGGTCTCAAAACCCATGCTTTAGGCAATGACTGTAATTCCTTTGTATCTGAATGGATCAGCATCTAAACTTCTTGGCATAAGGTATGTTAAGTTTTGGCTCTCTAAAGCATGGAGGCCTTGACATTTGCCTATTAAACATTTACTACACAGTAAATGGTACAAGTAACAGTAGTATCAGAGCCTTAAACCACACAGTCATTGAAAAAAAAAAGTTACTTTCTAAAGATACATAATGTATGGTCACACAGTAGGCAAGATCTACTTCCTAAACTTTCTCCATGTTAAAATAAAAGATGTACCTGAAAAATAATTGCTGCTTGCATGCTGAAAAGCCAACTGGCAATGACAGATCAACGCCTTCCTCAGACCCTATGCTTTTGAAGACACCTATCTGATGTTTAGAATTATTACTGACATAAAATGATGACTTCAACTGGACTAAATCTACAGAACACCATCCTTCCACGTTTTAATTTTTTCCCCTCAAACACCTATTAATGATTTAAGAAGAAATTATGCTTTAAAAAACCATACATCACATTATGAATTGTCTATTACATATCTATTACATAGTGTAATGTAAGCTTTTTTGATTAAGAAAAAAAGAGTCTAATTTTTAAATATAAATGTTGGCCTAACATCAACTATGGCAATACTACGTTGACCTCAAGCATGTTTGAAGTCTTCTCTCAAGAAAACCATGAAAATTTTTTACAGTCATAACAATCATTCACTATAAAGGTTTAAAAAAGTATGATTTCCACTTTCCCTGTTTATAGTCAACTGATATCTTTAATGATTGCTGAATCCACACCAAGAAACATAAACAGTGTTTAATGCCCATGCATTAAATTTTAATTGAACCAGAGCTGTCAGAAACTCAATCTGGTCAGCAGCTAACCAAAACTGCCCATCATGCACTGTTAGCATACCCAAACAATATCCAAAAGTTACTCAAAGCTTTCAAGACTACACTTAAAATAGACATTACCATGTGCTTGCTCAGCAGTGATTCTGTAAAGTCAGCAAGTCTCAGTACTATTTTGCGTTACTCACTCAAAATTACTGCTTCAAAGGTTTGCTGACAGGATACTGCTAATTAATTTCATCACTGCTTTTCTGCCTCCTCCCATTATGAAAAGAGGTAATACTGCACAGAGTTCGTTAGCATGGTCTTTGCCAAGAAAAAAGGGAAGTGGGGTAGATTGGAGGATATTACCAGAACTGCCTTTCTGTGCTACAGTTAACTTAGTGCAGCTTCTTTTTACACGCCAAAGCCAGAAGGAAAATATTTTCTTAATCAAAGGCACAGCCATGTACATATGAAAGAACAGTATCAGTGGGCCACCTTAGACTGTATGTTTGAAGAACTGTCTTAAAACAAATGTTTATATGTTTGAGGTATGTTATTGTGAGATACTGAAATAGCCTCTTTTCACCCTGAACTCATATACCATGCAGGCTTAGCTCCAGAGGATTCTTCTCCTGCCACCACTGTCTTTATCCAGGCAGAACTCAAACCTTATAAACTGGAAGCGGTAACCTTATATCCACTTCTTAAAGATAATTGTGATTTTATTATCACTAAGGAATCTCTGCTACAAAGACCAGTCTCACAGCAATATTTCTTCAGAAACAAACACAAAGACAGCAACACTTTGAAGTTTTCATTTTGATGGGGAGTGGGTCATAATCTGCATTTGCTCTTAGAAGCAACTCTGCAACCATGTCATTATGAAACCAGAAGTCCTGTTATACTTTCAACTGTGAGCAATGGGATTATTTTGAGATTGCTACTAAGAGGAAGCTTTCCAAGAAGTTTTTGCTTAGACTGACATTACTCATAAGACAAAAAAGTTAAGATGTTTTATTTGGAAACTACACTTTTGGTTGAGTCTTTCAGAAGGGGCTTTCACCCCTATATTACGTAGTTCTTGGTCTGTAGCGAATGCATACATTGAAATAAAAGCGGGAGATACCCACAGAATTACAAGTTTGCTTCAAGCATTCTTTATTAAATAAATGTCAATCCATTTTCTTTTCTTAAGCCAATTTGTCTGCACCTCACCTTCTCTGTGTATATGAACACACCTATGCACACATAGTGGACTGTAACAGTGGGTTTACAGTGCTAAAAACTTTCGGCATAAAGAAAAGCAAACCCAATGTTTTATTACTTTTGTTATAGCCACACTAGCAAAACAGCTGAGCTTGGCTTGTACAAATTGTTTATCATCTTTGATAAAATTACGAGAGCAGAAGAAAAATGAGATTTCAGAAATCAGTAGAAAATAAAATCAAGATAAAGTTGTGTGTTCAGGATTTGATGAAAATTTTTTACAGAAAGGAAATGACTAGCCATAACTGAAGTACAGGAAAGAAATATGTCTCCAATGCTCATCTAATTTTTCATCACCATATTAAGTCTGCAGATCTCTGAAGATCAAAGTGTCTGAAGAGCTAAAATAAATCCCAAACAAATAAATAAAAACCCCAACAACCTAATGCCTAGATTTCCTTCAGTGAGATTTAAACCTGAATGACTTCTGAAGACTACAAAATATTAACAGCAGACAAGAAAGAATTCACGTCTGCCTTTATATTTTATCATAAACTTGCACAAACTTCATCTATGTCTGGAAGCCAAGCATAAATTAATCACAGAGCAAGCAGGTACTGCACAATCCAGTGTTTTCCTTGTCTTTGAACCTCTAGCAGCTTGGACAGATGTGCCACTCTTCACTATGCTGGAAGCAAACAGAATAGAAGAGCTCCTGGAAATACAGCTTTCATACTCAGGCACCCAAAGCAAAGGGTTACCAACCATTACAATATTGCCTGAATTCAAAGACTGTGTATTACAGTTAAGAAAGAAATAGTAGGAATGGGATTCTAAACATCATGTCTTCTGCAAAAACCCAACTGTTTTTTTTCTGCCTTTGTTTTGGAGCTTAAAAAAAAAAAAAAAAGTCCAAAATCACTCAAATGCACACAAAGTTAACAGGATTCTCAAAACACTCAGACCATAAAAAAAATAGAGAGCTTCTCTTCTTCAAAGACTTAACTGTCAAAGAACTGAGTTCCCTTTAACATAAGTTTAGCTTCTCGGCACACAACAGTTGTCTTGCACACATAATTTAGTGCAAGCAGCAGCCAAGGAATAATCTTCTGCTGAGATTAAAGATGACCTTGTGACTACTGCATGAGAATCATTAGGTGGGGAAAAAGAAAAAACGTAGATATTATCACTGAAATGCACTGAAATACATTGAAAGTAGGTATTATCATTCTGTTTAAAGAAATCAAACACACAGAAAAAGCTTTCCTATGGTAGCCAAGGGTCAAGAAAATAACACACAAACATTTGGAATTTTAAGAACTTGCATGAGGGCTATAGTAGCACAGAACACAACAGTGAGCAACCTCACAGGTCCTACACTGAAAACTGAAGAATACATAGAGATTACTGAGGACATAAGAGGAAAAATAATTATCTTTTCCCCCAAGAAGTACACACAAACAGAAAGTTGTACAAGAACCAACAGTCCCCATCTTCAGCATCATACCTGTAATTTTACTAATATAAAGCCAGAACTATGTCCCACAACTTCTAGCTTCCCTTGTTTCACTCTGTACCAAAACATGGTAAGTGTCCCATCCTTGAAAATTAATCATATCTGTGAGGAACTCTGAGCAACTAAGAAGAAAGGAGAAGCTTGACTCTATTTACAAGTTACTTTGCTAATCAGCAAATGGGACACATAAACAGGGATACATAAAAGCTTTTCTGCAGCTTATGCAAAACTGAGCTTTATTTAAGTTAAACAAATGAGAACAACAACTTTGAGTTTTGTGTTTGCAGCAAAGAGCTCAAGACAACCTAAGGAGTTCAAACATTAAGACTTGAGTTTGGATCAGAGCACACTTTTGAAGCATACCCTCCTACCATGCTTGATTCAGAGAGTGGTTTCAGAGCACACAAACTGGATTCCTTCTAGATTAATCAGACGGTAGCATCCAGGGACTGCCTACTGCCCTGCCAATGGATATTCGGTCTTGAGCAGACTGAAGGGAAATACATGGAATCAGCACTCCTAAAAGAGTATAGCATGGAATCAGCACCCCTAAAATATGTATTTGCTGTACACATCTGTTCCTACTGGATCACATTACTTTGTAATAAAGAGATAGAGACTTTTCCCAGGCTTTCTCAGCACAGGTCACCCAAAGCTTTTTTTACCTCATCTGTGGTTAAAAATATGCTCCTGCATGCCACAACGACACGCTAGCACTGTGGGCAAAGGGGAGTACAGCCAGACTACATACAAGTCATCCCCATGACTAAGCTAGCTGCCAATCTAGCTCAGAAAGATAGCATTTCCTGTAAGAACTCCTACTCACAGCACCAGCAGGGCACAAGTAGGGGCGGAAGTCTCAGCTCCAGCTGTCCACAGCTTTTTCCACTGCAGCCAGGAAGCATACATGGTTAGATTCTCAGGGTGGAGGGCTCTTGCACTACTGCAACTGAGAGCCAAGTATTGAGCAGACACTTCAAGGTCATAGGGGTGCTTTCTCCCGTTGAAGTTGAAAGTAGACAACTGCATATTATGCTTTATTTTTAATGAAGACATATATCTGTGGCATGAGAATAGTTTTGCTTAACGTTAGTCAGTCTTTCTCCTTTCCACTGCAACATAAGTGATGGGTCCCTAACTTCATTATACAAGGAGATGGATACTCTCATTCTTTCTGTGGTGCCCCAGGTGGATCAGAAAAATCTCATTAACAATCTATCAATGAAAACTTTCAAAAGAAAAGCTGAAGTGTAGTTATTAATGCAGTTAACATTACTGCAGCTGTGGGGCAGTATGAACTGAACTGACAGCTCTAGAAATCGTGACTAGCTAACAATAAATAATGCTGTCCTTGCAGCCAGACAGGATTGATTTTTTTGTTATTAATTTCTGCAGTTCTGTGAAGCACTGCCAGTTAGAAAAAAAAAGGGAAAAAAGGAGCAGGGCAGGCCTGTTGGCTTGTTCATAACAGAGTAGCTGCAGAGCTAACACACTAGAAGATAATTAACTCTAAAAAAAAAATTAAAAAGGAAAGTAATCTCAAAGAAACAAATACAACCACTAACTCCAGTACAGATATGAGTAAGAATGATAACGAAGCATGTTTTCTCTTTTCTGAGTTACAGGGTAGCAGGAAAAACAGCTAGAACTTTGTGTAAATACACTAAAGCAATCTCTTTACAAATTTCAGGCTTTGAGAAAGACTACAGGCAACTCTGCATGAGAGGATTAAGCATTACCAACAAGCTACATTACTAATTACAGTCCTGCCCCCCCGTCCCCATTTTATAAAGGTGCAAGAGAATTTTTAAAGATATGAACAAAATGTAACAATGCACAGCTCTTCTAAAGCCAGGCATTTTCTGTAGATCAGTAGACTTTGCAATGGCGTTCTTTTAATAAGCAACTTGGCTATAGAATCATAGAATTGTTAGGGCTGGAAAGGACCTTAAGATCATCCAGTTCCAACCCCCCTGCCATAAGCAGGGACACCTCACACTAAACCA
>JBCJKH010044608.1:21315-32924 GCA_039877255.1 Loriculus beryllinus
CAAAACTGACAGTTCAGACATAATCTGAAAGCTAGAAATCGGTGACTGCAGATAAGGGAGCACTGGTAAATGCAAACCTTATTTCTCAATGGTAATGATAATTGGAACTTGAAGATCAAGAGGCTGGAGGGTTTTTTTCGAGAATGCTAACAAGTGGTGTTGACTGTGGTAAAAACAGCAAGATGAACTGCAACCATAGTTCCTGGAAAGTCTTCGGTCTGTGGCTGAATTCAAGTTGTCTGATGTTTCCTCGTTCCTTTTCTTAATGGCAACAGAACTAACTGAACATCATACCTCTAAATCTACTGACAATGACAGATACATCTGAAGGTTTCTTTATGTGCTTGAATAGACTCTTTTTGGCGGTCATTCATAGCTACCAACTTGAATAACAATACCAATATATCCCTAAATGGTCTATTTGACTGGAGCAGCCGTAGACAGCTATATGCCAGACATTGCTCCAGGAGAGAGTGAGTGTTGGGTCCTGCTTTTCTTAGTTGATCCCTGACTTTGTGCCTCTTGAAACTAGCCTGAGATCAGAGATACCTCGGTAAACATCCTTGCTCTACAGGTTCAGTCATGAGCCTGGACTGTCATTTACTTATCTCATCTAAAGGACCCTCACAGTAACTGTCCTTTTAGGAAAGGCTGTATTTTCTGTTGTAGACCACATATAGTGTCAACCTGAACCCATCTAATGCAACTGTGCCATTGCTACTTTGCTTCTCTTTTTTTCATGTTTAATATGGAATTTTCTGTACCAATGAACCAATGAATGGTTTGGTTGATGTCAGTTGTAGCCCAGCTTTTGTCATGGTGATGCTAGTTTGTCCATCCATTCATTATAACATTACCACTATCTTTCATATTCTTTGTAATCTCTGTTTCTCCAAGTTTAGTAGCTGATGCAAAAGGATAAAAAAGGATCTCTAGTGGAGGTATATAAACTGGTTCCTGGCTGGCTAGAGGCAGTCTGAGCTTTGCTTGCTTCCTCTGAGGTGCTTTTGAAATTAGAGTGACTGAGTGCCTTTTTCCTATCTCTGTGACCTGTATGTAGGATGGTGCTGAAGAAGATCATCTACAGTTCAGTTTATCTCCTACTAAAGCAGACTATATGCCAGGTAACTACTTTTCACCATGTCAGCTAATCAGTCGTGTTGACACTATGATGTCACCTTTGTGACAGCTACTTTATAGAGATAACAGGATGTTGGTACCCAATTAGATTTGGCTGATAACGATGCCACACTGTGTCCAACAGGGAGAAGGCATACACCCACAGCTTGACAACAATAACCTAATTGAAATGACAAAGCCTGTAGAGGCTGCTGTAGTGTTGTATTATAGGTAGTACAATATGTACAGCCCTATAGGGGGTCACTGCCATACAAGCAAATAGACTGTCTTTGAAGGTCCCTTCCAACCCAAGCCATGCTACGTACCAACAGGTTTACCAAGCATTAATCTGGTCACAAACTATGATCAGAAAATGAAGCAAGAACAAAATGCTGCATGGCTGATATCTTTTGCCTCACAGGAGGTAGGGGAACAGATACTTTGTCCACATCACACTTGCCTTTACTGTGACAGAGAATCGTGGCCTGATCTGCGCCATGTCCCTGTATGGCAAGCGGGTAACTTTCTGTCATGTGCTTCTCAAAGACAGCAGGGAAATGAAAGAGGATTCAAATGGCACAATTTTTCTGGCCAGTGCTAAAGCCCTGTGTGCAGAGTCACCTCACATGTACTCAGAGAACAGCCAAGCGTGGCCGCTCAGAGTGGGTGTTCTAAATCATTCTAACCTTTTGCAATGTTTTAAGTTTGCTACTTAAAGAAAAAAACCTATTTCATTTCTACTTGTGAATTTTCTGTCTTTACAGTCTGGTGCGCCCTTTGCAGAGGCAGGAGTACACATGCACACTCTGGCAACAGGTTATTTTTTCCAGGATAAAAGGGAAAGTATTCTCCATAGGTTTTTTGGACCAGGGATGCAAATATGCTGGTGTTCTGGCTTTGCTGTTCTTTTCCCATCCTTTTCTCTATAGTGAGGAACATCCCCTATCTTGTGATTAATCCTCATGAGTCCAGTGCGAGGTGAAGGTATTTCCAGTTATTTTTTCTTGACTTGAAGAAAGTCTTGAATTAACTGTTAAAATCTGGTCATCTGTCTAGAAATGCTTTTCTAAACCCTACCTGTGTAAGTGCTTTATATCTAACAACTGACATGGAAAATGTTTCATACACTTCCTTGTGTGCACATACATCTCCTTCAGTATTTCTGCATGTACAGTTACTATAGGTTGAGTTGCACATACAGATATGGATGGTATAGGTAGTTGTCCCTCCCCAGCACTCATCTAAGCAGGTTTTTATCCTGGCTTCTGAAATGGCACCAAAGCTGGTTTGTCTTCATCAGCCCTGGCAGGAAAATCATATTCACAGTAGTACACCTGCACTCATAGCTGACAGTGGGGTATATTTTTCATAGTAGCAAAGGAAAGAAGTCTCCTCCTTCCCTGTAAATTGAATAGTGTATCTGTTTCAAATGATGGGACAAGCAAATAGACAAAGTAATCTGGGGCATGTGCTAGATGGAGCTGCTGTTCATGCTCAAGGTAGCCTGTATGATACCTCTGCCTACGAAGTCTCCCTCTTCTCTCTTTGCTGCCTCAAAGACTTGTGATTCCAAGCCTGTCACTTACAGAGCCTTGCCCTATTCTGTGCTGCTCTTGTGGTATTTTGAGGTTTTCATGTTCAAACTCAAAAGGAAATTAATGTTTTCCTCCCCACTGGTGGAGAAAAGCATCGCTTCTGGGTTTATATGGAGGTTTTGAAGATTTAGCTTGATTCGGGGACAAAGGCAAGTGACTACTTCATCCTGTTTTCATCTGGGGGCAGGAGTGACTCAGGGCACAGGCTCATGGGTCCATATATAGAACAGCTTGGCACAGAGTTGTGGTTACGGTCATCCTGCAACCACAAAGTGTCAGCTTTAACCTCACAGTTGCTTCCCTCCTCCC
The DNA here is from genome assembly GCA_039877255.1 of Loriculus beryllinus. NCBI lineage: Eukaryota > Metazoa > Chordata > Aves > Psittaciformes > Psittacidae > Loriculus > Loriculus beryllinus. The sequence goes on from JBCJKH010044608.1 coordinate 24,339, forward strand.
CTGAACAGTGGGTTTTGTTTTGTAGGGCACATGCTTCTCGAGCAAAGCTGAGTAAAGGAACGCATTCTTCTGGCTTTATAGAATTTCTGTGGAAAGTATGTTTTTAGAGCTGTACCATCACAAAGAAATTATAGTGGTTCCTGTTGGGGTGTTGAGCTTTTTGAGATGCATTGTTTTTTCCACGTGTGTATGAGGAAGCTGGAGGTCAGTAAGGGGCAGAAATGCAGAGATGGCTGGTCTCAAAGTGGTCCAGGAGTAAAAAAGATAAGGAGAGAAGCTGCTCACTCACTCCCCCAGATTGGGGATGGAGGGTACCTGAGCCACAGAAATCTGTCAAGGTAGTAACTAATAACAATTAATAATTTACTGTACATCAAATAGCTTTTTCCTCATGGTTTCCAAAAGCTCTTTACAGACTATATATAGCGACTGCATTACAGTGTGGTATATGCTTTTCAGCAGCATGGTTTAGGAATAGCCCTGCTGCTGAGGCACAGTGGAGCCTGGCCAGCTCAGAGGAACACTGGCAAAAGATTTCCACCTTCTCAATCCTGCCTGCATATTTCACTGTTTAGGAGGAGTGGGGAGAAGTGCCCTTTAACAATGACTTGAGGAGTAGTGGAAAGGCAGAGTTTTGTATAGGTGTAATTTCTTCCGGCCTTTCAAGACAGGCTGTCCCAGTAAATTCAATTGCATAGACCTTGAGAGAAGAAGGACGGGGGCTGGAAGGAAACAAATGCGTTTTAGAAAGTCTATGATAATGACTTAAAATTGCTTTTCCTCATAATTACAATTTTGAGAGTTGACAGATAAGCCAAGCGCTAGATGATGATGGCTCATAGAACACGTGGTCTTAAACACTGTTATACGCTAATTCTTGCCTATCCTCGGATCTGTTTAATTCAGGAAAGTGATGATGGTGATGTTCATAAAGGCAGGTGAGGGAGAGTAAAGTAGTGGGAGCAGCAAAGGTAAGCACCCAAAAAGAGCAAGCTAGCTGACAAACACACTGCCATGCAAATGTACCCTTTTGCCACTGCATCTGGATCTTCTCATCTCTGCCCCAAAACGCTGCCTTCACCTCCGGGAAGGATGCAGACAGCAGGTGTCCAAAGGGCAGAGCTGAGCACTACAGGACAGGACATGAAGAAGTGTAAGCCTCACTGAGAAGACTTTGGGGAGTATAATGCTAGTAAGAAAGCAATTAAAAGAGCTGAGCAAACAAATGATAAATAATGTAGTAGGCATTGGTGTAGAGAACCTCCTTAGGGAAGTGGGTTCATAGGCCAGTCTCAAGTTCCCCAAACCTGAGTAAGAGAAACCCCACATCATACAACCACCCAGGGCATAAAGTCACTTTGGAGGAGCAATCAAGGAAGAAACTGGTTACTCCATTGCTCAACAATTGTATGCTGTTAAGTTTAGAGGTGATGGAGAAACCCCAGTGGATTGACTGAGGCTGCTTTTTGCAAGCACAAGCTTACTTATGTAAATGTATTTAAGAGGTGCCTTTCAGTGAAATTGTTTGCTACATTTCCTGCAAAGGGCTAATGGAAAACCTCCCCTTGGAGATGATGCAGTTAGGGCTGCATTATAGATTTTACCTGTGGATGCCTGAAACTCAGGTGACCAGCTGCACAGATTATCTGTTCAGGGGATAGCCCCACTTTTCCTGTTGACAGATACAGATTCTGAACTGTCAGGAGACCTCCCATTTCCTTCTTGTTTTAACAGGCTTTGATAGACATATAATGCTTGAATGCATTTTGAGTTGTATTTCTTGCCAAAGACAGTTGCAACTATGAGGTAATAGGCTTTCTTCTTGCTTTTTTCTTTTCCTGCCTATCCTTAGATTTGTAATGATTAACTATTTCCATTCACAATAAGAGCCTGATTTTGTCATGAAGCCTTCAGATACCATTAGCAATAAGCAGACCCCACAGCTTTGTGCCAAGCAGAGTGGGAATGGCCTGCCATTGGAAAGAGATTCCTGAAGGAAAAAAATGGCCTGGCTTGGAAACTTCACCTAAGCCCTTTTTCAGTTTGTGCTTGGGAAGAGGGATGAGGAACCTCCAACTCCAGGCTGCAATCCTTGTATCTGCTCTCACAACAGCCTTGAGTTTTTGGGAAGAAGGGAGAGACTTTTCCTTGTCCTGGGGGATCATGAAGCCAACTGAAGTTATTCACTCCAGCTTTCCTGGCAGGCCTCAGAAAAGCATGGGAAGCATCACTAGGCATTGGAAAAGAGGCTCTGGGATGTTACAGAGAGGTGAAAAGGCAGCTTCCATCTGATCCAGTTTGCGAAAAGGATGGCACAGAACCAACCGGTTCTCAGGACAGTGTTCTTCTGATCACTTGTAGTCTTTGAGAAGCTGCCTCATTGAATTGAACAGTCCCTTCCTTCTATGTTTCCATGGTTAATTATTACTTCTTTTTCCTTAACACATTCAGAGAGTTTAAAGGCATCATCCTGAGTGTACATAAAGCTCTCATGCCATATAGCCAAAGAATCCCCAAATGAAAGAGGCCTTTTCAGTAGCAAATTATGCATCATATTCTATAAATAAAGGCCTACCTGTAACAATGAATATTGTCTTCGTTTTCAGCATGTGGGACACCTTCTGTATTAGAAGGAGAGAGCCCCAAACCCTTTGAGATTGTCCTAGTCATTCCTACTGACAGTAGAAGCGTGTCTTCCCCAGGTGATAGGAGGTGAGATACTGAGAAGGAAAATAAGAGCATTTAAGGGAAGGGAGAAAACTGGGTGGAAAATGTTTATTCAGTGATTTTTATTGCATTATACTGGCCTCATCTTTGCTTTGGATCCTGACTTTTCTTCTTGAGTCTCAAGAGAGACTCTGTTTCTGCTTTCCACATTCCTCCTGCCGCTCCTGATAGAATAAGGGGCTGCAAGCAGTGCATGAGGACAGCACAGTGCCATGGGTTCTCCACATGGACAAGACTCTCCTCCTTCATCCCTGTTTCTGGCAGCTAAGCTGCATGCTTTCCCCAGGGGTTTGCTGCTTTTTGCATACTCTCTTTTGCACAGCCCCAGGCAGGGAGCTGGCGGGATGGGATGGGGAATACAGGAGTGGCAGAAAGGCATTAGGAAGTGGGGGAGACACGAAGAAACAAGGGGGGCCTAAATGGGGAAGGAGGAAAAAATTATGGGGGCCTGAGAAGAGAGGACCATTGCCTCAGATCTATTATGAATTCTCCTGGGATCCCGCCAGTAGGCTTGAAAGTGAATGATAGCCAAACCAGATGAAGAATTGTTCTGTGTCCCTGATGTATTTTATCCTCGACAGGCATTTAGTTTCTTTAACTATCAAACTAACTATTTCTCATATATATATTACATAAGCTGTGAAAGATAAAGCACACACAGCATCAATCATATCTCTTGTCAGAATCTCTTTACCTCTTCCTTTCTCTTTATTTTTTTCTTCTTATGCCTTCTACTTTTCTTTAAATTCTACTCAAAGCAACAGTATTATTATAGGAAGTTGACCAAAATATAATTGAAACACCATCTGACCATTCTACAATTCAGGAAAAAGATAAATTGAAAAGTCAGGTTGTGGTATTGTTTAGGAGCTGGATACTGGAAAGAACGAAGCACTGGTGTATGGGTTTTTTTTATCCCCTATTGCTGTCAGTTGAGGTAACTCCTTCCATATGAAACAGGTTTGTCTACACTTCTTAAAAGTCTAGCACAAGGAAAGTGGAGCTCTTCAGGTTTACAAAAAGTGCTAATTCCCCAAGAAACCGTCTTCACTTTTGAGAAAAGGGTTGTGTTTGAAGTTTGGGTTGGTTATTCATATTTCTTCTCTTCCCAATTTTCACTTTCACTGATGTGGCATCTACACCTATAGGCAGATTAGAATCATAGAATCAGTCATTTAGGTTGGAAAAGACTCTAAAGACCATATAGTCTGGAAACACATACTGCTGTGTCTGACTGGACCTACCAGCTAGATTGAGTGGAGAAAGGGAATTGTGGATGAACACACAAAGATGTTTTTAAAACACTTTGTCAGTCCACATATTCCCAGATCTGTGTCCCCTGTGCCCATACCAACATGACCCAACCTCCAGACAGAGTGCTACAAGGTTTTGACATGATCTTACCTTAGCCCTGACTCTCCTATGAGGTACCCCAGTGATTGAAATGGTTAGAGCCCTCTTTATTAATGTTGTTGTCTTTCTGGCACATAGATTAAAGAGAAAAAGGCAACAAGACTTGTGGATAAACATGTAATCTCTAACTGAATTTGCATTTTTTACTGAATACTTATTCCTGTAAGTATGTATGTAACACAGTGCACCCATAGCACTGTTCCCTGTAACTTCTTGAGCTGACTGCACTGTAACTGCAGATTATTTGAGATTCACTATGGGATTTCTAATGTGGTGAGAAAGACCAATAAAGCCCCATTCAATTTTTGGATCTCAATTTCAGAGATGCCGAGTATCCAGTGTACCATCTCAAATCAGCAAGAGTGATGACTCTCTGAGAAAGGCCCTTGTATTTTTTCTTTTCTGATTTCACCTTAAATTAACCAGACATTTTTTCTGTGCTTCTTAACTCAGCCTTTTATTATGTTTGATAGAGTGAAAGAATGTTTTTTTTCCTCCCCTTGTATCTCTCACAATGGAGAACATAATGCCTTTGCTTTGAAGTCTTTGCTGTTATCCTGCCTACAAAGTCAGGCCTCTCTTTTGGTTTCCAGTTTAATTAAATGAGTCTACATCGAACAAGAAAGCTGTCATGGAGAGCCTGAAATGGCATCTTCCTTTTTATGATAGCGTGTATCCTCTGACCATTTTAGAGGAAGTTTGCCTTGTACTAGTGCATGCTGGATTTTGTAGCATGCATTGCCTGTTGCAAGAACATGGAACAGTGGGGAACAACTGTGGACATTTTCTGGGTTAAGGTCCTCTGCTCTCAGTCTGAAGTGACTTCCAGGTACAGCAACCCTTTGTCTGGCTGTCTACAGTAGAGCTAGCTGGCCTTAACCAATTTTAGTTGAAGGTGTTGTCTTCAGTCACGTCTTGCAAGTTATAGATGAGCATACTTGGATTGCTCTGGACTGAGTGTTCTTTGAAATTTGCCAGAGCTGCAGAAACTGAAGTTTTCTAAAGTCTTCAAAATAACAAGATGTTGTAATGGTTTTCTTCATCCACTTAGTTTAGAGCAGCCATTTGTGTCTCCGGTATTTCTCAATGAAGTGTTTTCTGCGGCCACTTGCTGGACAGTGTCCAGGTGGCATAAAGAAAGCTAATAACCTGGAAGTACACTGGATCATCAACAGGTTTGTGGTAGGAGCTATTTAGTGTTTAATTCTAAAAGAAATATTTGTCTCACTAGAAAATGTTGGGTTTGTCCCATTCGGTCTTGCATTATGCATGTGGAGTGGCAAAGAAATCAACCAAGCTCTACTTGGCAGCCACTTGCTGGAGGAAATCTATTTGAATGATACTTGTTAAGAGAGCTACGTTGGAATTCATTTTAGCTCACAGTTTATCTACCAAGATTTCATATTCTTAATAACTTTTATTGATTGCTGAACCTTAGTTTTCACCTCCTTCTAGTTAGAAATGGGCACAATTTGCTACATCCAGACTTGGACCTTTAGTGCTCAATGTTAGGATACCGAAGATGGCTTCCAGCCATTGATTTAATCCCAACCACTTGAAGATGAGTGTCACATAATCCATCTGAACGAGCTTTGTAATACAGCTTGGATCCAGCACATGAGACAACCCTCATCAATGCTCAGCCTATATAAGCATAGAAGGAAGTTACCCCAAGAAACATGGCTAATTTTAAACCAACTCTTTACAGCTTTCTGTTGTTAATTGTGCATTTGTTAGGATGCCAAGCCTGGCAGAGACTGAATACTCTTACTCCTCTTACTGAGGGCAAACTGTCCCATGTGTGCCATGGTAGGCAGGAAAACCAGTCATCATTATTATGCCAGCTAGTAAGTCTGTGATGTTCTGCTGATAGAGGGTACAAGGACCTTGTTTCTGTGATTTTCTTTGTTGCCATGAGGTATCTTGCTTTGGAAGTCAGAAGTGAGTGGCTGGCATGTACTGTTTTATCCATTATGAGCTTAAGGTCTCATATGTAAAAGTCTTGCTTTGTTACACCAGCTTCGGTACTTCCCAGGCAGCAAGGCCAGGCCATAGTGGATTTTATCTTGCACAAAGCCTCTTTGATTCTTAAGCAACAGGCAATTAATTGCCATCAGTCACTGTAAAAAGAATAATGGTATCAGACTCACATGTGTTGACATCACAGGTCATTCCTACTGATAACTTTCATCTAAATAGCACTAAAACATCTTTCAGTGCTAATATATATAAAATTCTCCTCGGTACAACTTGTAAATATTACATCTGAGAAACACATCACAGTGTTTCAAAGTGCTTGGCTTCTTCAGCTTAGAGCTTACCCTCAGATGTGCTTGGTCAGTATCAAGCAGCTCCTATTTAGGGTTAAAATTTGAATGGGGTGAGAATCTGTGAAAGAATCAACTTATTTTGAAGTGTTGCTGGATGCCAAGCTTCTCTGAAAACCTGGCTTACGGTGCCCTTGACTTTGCTTCAGTCCAACTGGATACGATGTCCAAGGGGAGGAGCTCCTCCATAATCCACACAGTTATTATATGCCCTTTGAACGTCACTCGTGCTTTGACAGTACCTTAGAGTTTCTCTTTTGTCTGTATTCCACTATTACAACCTTATGACTAGTCAATTTGCATTTGCATTGGAAGTATTGAATAAAGGCCTTGAGCAGTAATGGAGGCCTTGAATCTGGGCTTCTCACTCTATCCTCTGATAACATGTCTCCACCACATGTTTGTCCAGTTCTATGCTACATTTTCACCAGAACACATCAGCTGCTGCAGAATAAAATCTATATAATGAAAAGAGTTCCTCTCCCAGGATGTGGACCTAAGATGATGATGTCTTCAGTGCCTTTCCCACCCTGTCTGCCATGATCCTCCTACAAATCTAGCTCTAGGAAACATTCCAAGCTCTCACTATATAGCTAGTGATCTTATGTATGCCATGACCTCACTCTGGTGTATATCTTAGCTGGTGTGTAATAGCCGATTTCCATATATTAAGGTTTATTTACCTCCAAAACAGGGAGCCACATCCAAACTGCCAAATTGGAATGGTCCCTGGACCCTGTGAGTTCCCACCCTGTGCCCAAGTGTTGTTTAGAAGAATGCTACTTGGACTAGGTTCAAACCATGCCAGAATTTCTCTAACACTTGAAAAATGCAGGTTGTGAGGTTCAAGTGCCTGGAATTGTTTCCTGACACTGTTATTTATTCAAATAGATGAAGCCATGATATGTCTTAATGTTGTCCTTGTGTTTATAGGAGCCCTTCAAGAATAACATGGTGTCTCTTATGATTTACCTTATTGCTCATTAAGCATGGTCACTACTTAATGTATTACACTCAGATTCTCCTTAACATCTTTAGCTGCTATTTTCATTGGCACAGCAATACCAACTGCTTTTTGAAAGGTCAGGGCTTTTTCAGACAACAGTATCATTTGGATGCTTTCCTTATGTCACTGATATACTAGCTGGTCTTCTTAATGAATACTTAAATTTACTCAAAGATCATAAACCTTGGTGAGCATCTTCAGTTTGGGTACATAATGACCAGCATATTCAGTGGGATTTTGATCACAGTTATTAAATCAAACCTCTCCATACTAATGAACAGCTTAGGACTGAGAAAGGCTCCCAGAGCATCATCACGGTCTTAGGCAATGCAGTCATGTGCCTTTCACTTGTAATATAATCTGCAATATAACAGAGTTTGTTCTAGTGCAATAACTTTTCCTTCTCCTCTTCATTTTCATTACCTTCTGTCACGTGGCCTAAGTGTTGCCATAATGGTAGTTACTGAGAGGACTGTTAATGATAAACAAAAGATGAGGAAAAAAATCACTTAATTACAAGATTCACTGCTTTGTCTAATAGCTTTGTAGTACACACTTTCTCCACGCCTGACTCAAAAGTTAAGGAAGAAAAAAATAGCCTTAATTGCAGTAAGGGCCATAGTTTGGAAAATGAACCCTGTTTATTCATGAACTGTCCCATGAATCCCCTGTTAGAAAAGTACTAGCATATTCTTTAACCCGCCAAGTAAGGTCAGGAAATGCATTAAACAAAGCTTATTTCAGGAAGCTTAAGCTCATTCTACTGCTGTCTACACCTCCGTTGTGAAATGTGTAGGAACCTTCTAGGTGCCACAAAACTCAGAATGGTTGAAACCCACTTTTCACAATTGATAGCACTTACCAAGTAGACAAGCCCCATAGGCCCAGTGAATGTTGCCTCAGATCTCATTTTCCTGGGTATGGAGCTAGCATTAAGATTTAGGCTTATCACGTTTTTAAATAGCATTGGCCCAATTACTCTAATGAAGTATTTTATTGTTTGTTTTACTGTTGGATCAAAGGATTGATATCTGGATTCTTTTTTTTTTTTTTTTTTTTTTTTTTTTTTAAGGGGGAAAGAAAGCTTGAAGGCTTTTTCTGATGGGGTTTTTC
>JBCJKH010044611.1:0-14130 GCA_039877255.1 Loriculus beryllinus
CGCTGCCTGCCTTGGGCACAGGCACCTGAGGATTTCCCTCGCTGCGGGGTTCCACCAGCCCCCACGGGGCTCACGGTGGCCTCATGGTGAGGTGGGACATGTCTCAGCCTCCAGGTTGCTGGTGGTGCTTTGGCAACTGGGCAGGAGAAATCAGTGCTAGAGGGCTAGCAAAAAATCACCCCATGTAGCCACGAGCCTGTCTCAGCCCACGGGCAGCAGCAGGTGGAAGAGCAGTTTCCCCAGCACAGTTTAAACACCTTCCCCGGGAGCAAGGCAGTTGACATGGGGCACTCTCTGTACCAGCAAATGGGTCTTTCTGTTTTAGTCTCAACCTGGAATGGAACGGCAATGCTGCCAAATGGCCCCTTATTGGAACAACTCTATACTACGGGATTTCGTTGGATGTGTTTGGCCTGAGGTTTTCTGCACTGCTAACTACCTTGAACTAAGAGGGTTACATGAGTGCAAATACACTGATATCCCAGCAAGGCGAAGCTTTAACTTTGTCCTCCTTCATCTCAGATGCTTTAGACAGCATTTAGCAGCGCGTTCCTCCTGAGTCCCCTGCAGTGCTGGAGAGCTGTGCTCTGGCGAGGGGCAGTGCCCACCACAGACTCTTCTGGTGAGTCTGATGGGCAATAGGTGTTGCTCAAGGGACTGCTGCATTCTTGGAGCTCCTGAACTTTGGCTCAGTGCTCCCAGTCCTACGGTGGGGAGCAGTGTGAAACATGGTGAGTTTTCAGGATCTTCAGGACCTGGGGGAAGACAACAAGGGAAAAGACCACTCTGGGTGGTGCTGGCGGAGCTGCAGTGCTGGGCTCAGTGGTGTGGGCTGCAGGAAAAAGGTAATGCTGGGTGCACACACTGAGCTGCAAGGGACTTGACCAAGAGGTTTAGGAGCTCACCTGGAACAACCTTGCCTGGTGCATCTGTACCCATACAAAGTGATGTTACTGATTTTGCTGGCTCACCCTGGACCAAAACTCTCACTCTTCTCTTGTGCTTCTTGCCAGCACAGTGAGGCTGGCAGAAGCTGGAAGTGCTGCTGGCCAGCTCTGACAGCAGCACGGGAATGAGCTCAGAGATGGTCCTGCGTAACTCTCAGCACAGCAGGGATCACTCGTCCATCTGCAGCTCCAAACAAAGCCATAGAAATAGCTAGGGGAAAACCTGACCTAGAGATGAAGCCTAGCAGAGCTAATTAGGTTTGGCTAAGCCAAGATAAAGCCTACAAGAGCAGGGTACAAATATGCAGTGGGTTTTAGCAGGAAGACACTGATTTGGAAGGAGTGGTCCTTGCCATCAAGGACTTGTCCTGTAAAATATCTTTGTGCCCATACATTTCTCTTTTCTGCTCAATAGCGATGGTGAATGTGAGCACCCTAGATTGAGATGGTCTTGAAGTGCCACCAGGATTCGGATCAGGTGGAAAATGTCACAAACATCTCAGAAGCGAAGCTGCCAAGCCTCCTCAGAAGATGTGCCTGTGCTTTCGAATGGGCCAAGGAAGTGGACCATTGCTAGAGACACTGAAGGCTAAATGCTCAGGAGCATGAAGCCAAAGATTCCAGTCCTTACATGAGCTTCAGCTAACTGGCATAGAAAGTACAATGTGGCAGAATACACATCCCAGTGCAAATCCTCCAGGTTGCAAAGGCTAGGGGAACCAACTTTCTTGGTGCCTCCAGCTCCCACTACTTGTGTAGGCTCACAGGTACCAGGATGCCACTAGTGTGGACACGCAGGGCTGCTGGCACCTCCAACAACAGGGGTGCAAACCCAAACTCATTACAGAGTCATATGGGCAGTGTTTAGCAACCAAACTAAGAAGCAATTGGAAACTTGCTGGATAATGTATGGTGCCAGGATTCATGTCTTGATCTCCTTCCTGGTCCAGTGATAACCAAAATGAGTCTTTTCACCAGGCTGTGATAGCCACCTTTTCCTCTTGCTTGAGAAGAGTATATGTGTGTGTGTGTGTGCTTATCATTTCTTTCAACTATTCACCAGGGCTCCAACCTGCCCTGAGGTGGGGCATGAATGAACTGGGTGGTGCAGGTCCATGGCACAGACTCAAGCTGGAGGCTGTGAGCTGCCTGTTGGCACGTGGCTTCCTCCCCCTCACTGCCCTGCCTCTGGCTCTTCTGGCAAGTCTCTGCTAACAGTTAGTGGGGAGGGCAGAGGTGTTTCCTTGTTGTGGTGAACTTATCCAACTCCCAAATAATTAAAGCCCTGCTAGCCAGCTTCTAGGAGTGGAGTCTGGCTCTTTCATGCTTCTTTTTATTGCTCACTGCCAAGTTACGAAGCAGGTTCTTCCCACTGGCCCAGGAGCAGGATAGAAGGTGTCACCATGACACTGTGTTGGACCAGCAAATTGCTTTACCTTAAGACCAGAGACAGCAAAGTTAAAAGATACATCCCCTTTGCCTCCACCCCAGCCAATGCGCTCATTTGATCCTGCCCCATTTCTTCTTGCAGCACCTTGTCCCTAGCTCAGGTCAGATGGAGAGATGTTAAAACATCTTCAGGCTTTCGAGCTGCTGAGCTTTGCACCTGCAAAGCTGCCGTACCAGGGTGGCATGAGCCCTTTCCCCCCGCTCTCATCCTTCAGATACCTGTTCACTCTGTGTCTTATCAACTGGCTCTAGTAAATGGCTTTTTGTCTAGGTGACACATGGGAAGTGTATATAAATACAAGAGGCACAGCAAAGGCTATCTGGAGATGGTGAGGCATGTTTGTACAAGTAATTGCTCTGACACTCCTGCAAGGAAAGTCATGCTCAGCTAGGGAAGAGATGCTATCATGTGAGCACCACATCCAAGGAGGACTAGCAAACATGTTCACATGGACATGGGAATGGTGAATATGCAGCAAGGTCATGTAATTATTTTGTCTGGATTTATTGCTGGAGCTGCTATGAGTCTGGTGCTCTCCTGGAGCTCCAGCAGACCTTGGCTCTGCTGGGGTGGAATTTTGGAAGCCTGAGCCTGTCCCTGCTGTGTTTGCACCAATACGCTCCTCCCATGGGTGCCTGCGGAGCTCACCTCCTCCTCCAGGATCCTGCCTCTGCTGCTGCCACAGGAGCTGTGCAGCATTGTGCCTCTCCCATCCTGTCTCTTTGGCACACTTCCCACCCAGCAGAATATGGAGATGCACTTGAACAATCCAGATTTAGTGGGGCTGAAACTCCCCAAAGACAGTGGTGGAGTGGAAGTGAGAGGCTGATTCCCTTTCTCCCCCTGCTTTTTCATGTACTTTTTTCTTCGGTGGCTGCTGAAGGAGCTACATTACGAAAAAGCAGGTAAGTTTCCTGCCTTTTGTGAGCTGTTGGAATAATTTTCAGTATCTGAGACGTCTCATCAGGCAAAGGTCATGCTCTGTTCTCTAGATGGTCTTAATCTAGCATCTGCAAGTGCTTGGTGAAGTGCAAAACTCAGGGATTCGGAAAGAGGCTATTGTGTAGGGAACAATGTCTTCCCTATGTAGAGATGTAAGTGTGCTGCTGAGCACCTGCATTGTCCTCACTTCCTAACTGGAAGTAAACAGGTTTTACTGGAGGCTTGCAAGAGCCCTCCACACCACAGCTCTGCTACAGCTTGGGGTTTCAATGTGACATCCAAGGCTGCTCCAAAATAACTGCACCTGATGGTGATACACCAAACCAGCTCCAAAGTGCCTTCAAAGCCCCAATAAGTACCTGGCTAATTGAATTCCTCCAGGGGCTCTTATCATCTCTGCAGCCATGGGAGTGCCACCCTGTGTCTGCATGGTTCAGAGCAAAGGTGAGTGGGCAGATGCAGGGTGTGAGCATGTGGAGCAGCCATATCCCTAGCTGGATGTTCTTTGCTATTTAAAGTTAATTCCTTGGCTCTGTTGCCAAAGGAGTTGAGGTTGTGTACATGGCTTGTTGAATTCTTGAGGTGGGTATAAACAAATTCAGCAGAGGGGCTTGGACAACCTCTTGTCACCAAACTCATGGGACTGAACAGCATGGGGAAACCATAGTAGGTGTGAGTTGTGGGGAGCCCAGCATTACTGTCAGACCTTGGAGGATCCAGGTGAGAGAGGCTATGGGAGGGCCTCCTGGTTGTCTCTTGTCCCTTAGAAGATGTACCCAACTACAGGGCACAAACACACAAGAGATGGAAAGCTTTGCTGCTGGATTTTCAGTGTTGGCTGAGGACTCCTGCCGGCACTGGCACTGGCAGCAACCTCACACCACGGCTTATCTCCAGACCTACCAGAAGCAGGAAACTCAGTGAGTTCCCAAGCAAACCTCTGGTGCGGGAGGCCAGCATCTCTGACCTCTGGGGGTCCTGCGCGTTTGAACAGACTCCTAATCTGCTTGGGAAAAGCAGGCAAACTCAGGAGGGAGAGGAGGGAGAGGGCTGGGGCTGTGCCCTGAGCAGGGTCGGCTGACGCTTGTGGCTTTGATTGCTGAGGCTTGCTGTCTCAGGGATTTGCTGCCTGGCTATGAGCAAAAAAGCTGGATTCTTCTGGAGCCCTAATTCCCATGTCAAGATCGCCAGAGGTTTCCCAAGGAGGAGTGGAGGGCAAGGAAGGCTTTTGCTGATGGCTTTTGACAGCCATGGGGAACAGCACAGCTCTGCCTCTGCTCCAGCTAAAATGCTGCTCTTCACCTTACCCTGGTGTGGGTTGACCCTGCACTGGGAACCCCACCCCTGTTCTGGGGTCACCCCAATGCCCTGCCTCAGCATCTCACTTTGATGTGGTTTCCCCCCTTCCACCTGCTTCCTTCCAGAAACTCCTGGCCAGGGGCTTGACATGGGCCCCCTGCCTAGTGCTGGCAGTCTGCCTGATTCAGTCCTCATCCCAGATAACTCTGACTGGAGACACCTGCAGCCCAGAGGGTCCAAAGAGTGGGGACATACCATGAAGGACAATGCATGGGGAACGGACAAGGAGCATTCAGCCAAACCTACCTACCCTCTGCAACCACTTTGTTTTTCCTATCCAACATCCTTTATCTTACTCCTGAGCTTCAATAGATTTGAACTGCAGCTAGATCCTGCCTGGGATGATCCCTGGAAGATGCAGGGCCATTTCATTCCTCAGCCAAGGCAGCCTGGCTCTGAGCTGGGACCTCTTAACGGATGCCCACCTGGCTTCCCTGAGAGACAGAAAACATGTTGAGGGTGCATTGCCACCATACTGACATTCTCAAGTCCATCGCCTTATGTCCAGGGCCAGTCTTCACTTTACATGCAGCAAAATCATCAAATTGGTCTAGCTAATTGCCCCCTTTTTTTTTTTTTTTTTTTTTTTAACTAAGAAGAACTATCCAGACCACAGGAATTTACTCTCTAGCCCACATTGGTGCTGGGATGAGAACAGCATCCTGGTGTCTCTTCTCTCCAGATGCTAGCCCAATTCGGTGAGGTGCCCCCATGTCCTGTTCTCCCCAGCCTCACTAACCTCCTCTGGGCCCCACCTTAGCAGCAGCTGCAAGGGCAACGTGCCTGCATGTGGATGGAGAGGATGCTGGAGCCAGTGCTGGGCAATGATTCATGCACTCGGCTGCCTGCTCTGGTGGTTCCTTAAATCCAGCCAGGCTTGGGCAGGGGGAGCTGGAGGCTTGGTGTGACAGGGAGCCTTCCTTGGCTCTTGCCCGTCTACCCTCCAAAAAGGAGGTTCTTTGGTGGGCTTCTCAGCTCCTGCAGTGTATCAGCCCAAAAGACAGCAGAGCTATTTGTTTGTGGGTGTCATTTGTCAAGTGAGTGGCTTAGTCCAGGCCAGAGCCTATATATAGAGGCCTTACTTGGGTGCATTTTTGAAGGGTTTTATTGCTCCAGTGCTGGATTCATCCCAGCCAGGCTGTCCCAGGGGAGGCAGCACTACTGAGCCTCATTGATGGCAGCACACACTGCTGAGGGTCTTGTGGTCTTGCTTCTTTGGAGCACACAGTCTGATGATGAGGTAGGGCATGGTGTTTTGTGGCAAGATGATTAATAACAGCTTAATAAGGTCACTACCATTCAAAATAAGCCATCCCTTGGGATCCTCTCTTATCAGGCCCTAGTAGACTGGGCTATCAGGAGCTCAGTTCATTCCTGAATGAACACGCATAATGCTTGCTGGCGTTGGCCCCAGGATAATACTTATGTTGGGCCACCTCACCACTGCCAAATGCCAAGCAGAGTTATCTCCATACCTGTGCTGCCAGCAGATGGGCACCGGTGTGTTCGGTGCAGGCAGGAGAGCCACAGACCTCATTTCATCACTTCCTCATGAGGGATAGGTGTTCATGTTGTCCTTGGACATGGTTCACACCCCAAAGGTCCTGGGGAGCTGCTTGAGCTCCTTTGCATCAGCCATTCCTACTCTGTCTGGCCTTGTTCACCCTCTGCATCTTCCTCTCTGCACACCTCCAGCCCAGCCTCACCATGCCCTTACCTCTCCACATGCTTACACCTACCTTTCTCTTTCTCCTTCCTGTGGGGCTGGTGGAGCACTGTGCTCATCCTTCTTAACCCTCAAGTTTTTTCCAGCACTATCTTTTTCTACCTCCCCCCACTAAAGCACCCCCCCCCCCTTCCATCACCCTCCCACCTCGAGAAGACAAAAGAACCCAACCCCAACCCCATGCAGCCAGCTCCTGCTATTTGTTCTTAAATCCCTTCCCTGCTGCCTCACTGGTTTGAAAGCCTGTACCCTGGAAGGGGCCTCCCAGCTTTCACTGGCAACCCTGCTTCAGACTGACCGCCACAGATAGTGTTTGAGAGTGCAAAAAGAAGTATATGTAAAATAATAATAATAATGAAAAGAAAAAATCTCTTCTTGCTGAATCTCTTTGCTGAAATTTTCCCAGTCTCCCATGCCACATGCTGGTGCAATGGCACCTTGGGAACCAAGAGGACAGTTTGGGGGCTTGTTTTCTCACCCGTATGCTTGGAGCAGCTCTCCCGTGGCAGCACCGGTGCCATACCCTGTGGCAGGATGGTAGGTAGGGTGCATCTCACACCAGTGCCTGCTCCCTTGTTGCATCAAGAGAGATTTTTGGGGGCTTAGAAAGTGGCTCTTTCCATCTTGCCCAGATAAGGCACCTCCATCCCACCTTTCCACACATCTCAGACAGGACTGCTGTTCAGGAAAGGAAAAAAAAAAAAAGAGTGAAATAGCAGCAAAATCTCTGGCTGAAGGTGGTTCCTCCACACACACTGAGCCTAAGACCACCTCTCCCCTCGCTGAGAGAGGGCTGAAGAGGGATATCCCCTCCTCTTACCTTCCTTTGCTCCCTCCTAGGTGATGGAGGTGGAGGATGGAGGTGAGGTGTTCAGGCAGATATCACACCACAAGCTACAACAAGAGAAAACACAGACACGTTTCAACTTCAGAAAGACAAAAAACAAACCGAAACAAAAAACCAACCAAAGAACACAAAACCCAATAACAATTAAGGAAAAGAAAAAAAAAAAAAGAAGAAGAAAGGAAAAGAAAATAAAAGAAACCAAGTGCTGAAGTGCCAAGCAGAGGAATGAGAGCGGCAGCGAGCTGGGCTATGGGGAAGGCTGCTGGGGCAACAGCAACCGCTGATAACGGCAGGGACTAGGCAGGTGCTGCCGGTGTTGCCCCGAAGTCCCGGGGGCGGGGAGGAGATGCGGAGGGGACCCAACGCATCCCCTCTCCGTCAGCATCCTGAGCAGCGCCCGGGAGGGCGGAGGGAAGGGAGGGCGATGCTCCGCTCGGGGTTTATTAGATTGGACATAATCATCTTTAAATAAGGCAGCCCCCCCTCCACACCCCTCAGTGGGGGGGGGGGGGGGGGGGAGAGGAGCGCCTCGGGGCTTTCTAGATAAGGGCGTCTAACGCATCCCTAGCTCCCGCAGGCAGAGCCGGGCAGCGCAGAGAGCCGCTCAGGGGCAGCCGTGCCCAGGGAACCCCGGCTGCAGACAGAAGGGGGGTCCCCGCCGCGGTGCTCTCGCCTTCCCTCTCCTCCTCCTCTTCCTCCTCCTCCTCTCGCAGGAGCAGAGGGGAGGAGAGCGGAGCCGGGGAAAAGTTGGGGGCAGCGGCTCCGGGGGAGGATGCCCCGACGCTGCCGCCCGCCGCCCCCCTGAGAGCCCCCCTCCCCCGGGGCCGCCCCCCCCCACATTGTGCCCCAGGAAGATGCTGCACGGCGGGGCCCCCCTGGCCGCGCTGCTGCTGACGGCGCTCAGTCTGGCCCGCGGGTACCCCCGGCCCCCCGACCCCCCGCCGGCCTCCAGCTGCGGGATGGAGGCGCCGAGTCGCCGTGCCGCTCCCCCGCATCACCCTTACGGGCTGTACCCGCAGGGTCCCGGCGCGCACGGAGTGCTCGGCTCTGCCGCCCCGCCGGGCTCCGGGCGACAGCGGGGCCGGAGACCGCGGGGAGCCGAGGGAGGCGGAGAGGAGCCGGGGGGCGAGACGGACGGCCAGGTCCGGAGGGAGAGGCAGCGGGGCCGGGGGCCGCAGGTGCCGAGCCCCCTCCGGGAGCGGTCGCTGCCCGCACTGTACTTCTCCGGCGGCCGGGAGCAGCTGGCGGCGCGTCCAGAGGCGCTGCCCGACATCCCGCGGGAGGAGTTCACCCTGGAGGTGTGGGTGAAGGCGGAGGGCGGACAGAGCAATCCGGCCATCATCGCAGGTAAACCCCGTCCCGCCGGCGGGCAGGCAGGGAAGGATGGGGACCCGACACTCCCCTCTCCCAACTTCCCATTGGGGGGGTCGCCTGCCTTCTCCACTGTGGCAGGTGACACCCCGCGCTCCCACTCTTGTCCTCAGCACCCTGGGCGTGAAACATTCCTCTTTCCCTTGAGACCAAACCCTAAAACATCCCCTCCCTTCGCTTTCCCCCCCCGCCCCGTCCTTCCAGCCCGGCCCCCCCTGGCTCCTATCTAGTTTCTCCCTCTCCTACCGCCGGAAGCTGGAAGGTCCCTTTGGGGGACACGTTCCGCCAGATCCTCCCCTGCACATTCCCCCCTTCCTTCCAAGGGCCGCGGACACTACGGGGGCTGTCCGGGGCTCCGCGCTCCCGGCCCGGCCCTGCCGGACTCCCGGCGGGTCCCCGCGGCCGCACGGTGGCAGCCGCGCCGCACGCACGGCCCCGGTCCGAGCGTCCGCCGCCCCCGAGGGCTCTGAGGAGCGGCTCTCGGGGCAGAGGACGGCCTCAGGTGCTTTCCTACCGGGAATTACCCGTTCACCCCGCCGAGCCAAGAAACAACCAAGTGATGAACAGGTCTTACGAGGAGTCGCTGAGGGAACTGGGGTTGTTTAGCCTGGAGAAAAAGAGGCTCAAGGGGTGGACCTTATCACTCTCTACAGCTACCTGAAAGGAGTCTGTAGCCAGGTGGGTGTCAGTATCTTCTCCCAGGCAACAATAGGAAATGGCCTCAAGTTGTGCCAGGGGAGGTTTAGGTTGGATATTAGGAAAAATTTCTTCACCAAAAGGGTTGTTAAGCCTTGGAACAGGCTTCCGAGGGAAGCGGTTGAGTCACGATCCCTGGAGTTACTTAAAAGAGGTGTAGATGTGGTGCTTAGGGACAAAGTTTAGGGTGGACTTGGCAGTGCGAGGTTTACAGTTGGACTCGATGAACTTAAAGGTCTTTTCCAACCTAGATGATTCTATGAGGAGACAAAGAGGACTGGCACCTGGGCATGGAGTGGGACAGATGTCATTTCCTGCAGTGCTGCTTCATGCAGCCTTGGAATATGGATGTTTGTGGCAGGGCATCACAGTGATGTCAGGCAGGGCTGGGAATGGGTGGCAGTGCCAGGATGTACCGCTCCCATGGGATATCTGGGGTCTCCACATTGCGGGCTGATGGGTTTCTCTGCTGCCCCAGCCAAGCTGACTGGTTGTGGAAATCTTCTCTCTATCCTAACTTTCCCTCCACTGGCAGTCGCTTCTCTGAACCTCCCTCTGCTTTGCTCGCTGCCCAGCTCATTTCATTAATTTATCTCCCTGGCTTGCAGAGGAGATAGCTGCATCTTTGCTGTGGAGGAGGTAGGAGTGACAAGCTAGAGGATGGGTAGCAGAGGGGAAAAAGCAGCCGTATACAAGGAATCTACCCAGTGTTCACCTGGCTGTCTCCCTTCCCACCAGGGTCCTTGCTGCCTCCTCAATGGCAGGCAGTAGCTTGGGATGCACGGAGCACACTTCCCAGCCATTCATCGCATTGGCAGCACAGCTGTTTGCATCTGGAGGTCTGGCCTGCAGGTGTTGGGCTTTACTTTTCCCAGCTAACCAGTGGATTTTTGTTGGCTTGGGTTTGTTTATTCCTTTGTTTCTCTTTTTGATTTCCTCAGAGGGGGTGAGATGGTTGTAGTGCTGATAGCACCTCCATGAGCACTGGCACTCACTCGGGTAATATTGCCTGTCTTCCGTGCTCAGGATTTGAGCCAGACCCAGGCACCTCCTGCTCTCTGAGTCACTGTCCGCTTCTCACCATCTCCCTGCAACCGGGACTACAGGGCCCCAGGTGTGGGTAGCAAAGGGGGACAGAGCATTGCTGATGGCATTTCATGTGAGCAGGTGATGCAGACAGCTGTCAGCCCTTCTGTAGGTGCCGAGCCTGCCTCTGATCTGCTGCTCCTCTCTGTCAGTAGAGAGGGGACTGAGCCATGGAGTAGTCCAGAGCTGTGGAGGAGCTGGAGATGTTCCAGGTG
Organism: Loriculus beryllinus; assembly: GCA_039877255.1. Taxonomy (NCBI): domain Eukaryota; kingdom Metazoa; phylum Chordata; class Aves; order Psittaciformes; family Psittacidae; genus Loriculus; species Loriculus beryllinus. Next base: position 10,640 of record JBCJKH010044611.1, read on the forward strand.
TCCATGTGTGAGGGAGAGCAGGAGGAAAGAAGGGTAAAACTGAGCACCTTCCAGCATCACTGCCTGGGAAATAAGGCCAGGCTGAGCAGCTCTGTCTGGGCAAAGTAAGCTGTCCTGTTGCCTTGTGTGACCACTGCCTGGAATGAAGGGTCGGGAATTGAGACTTTGGTCTTGTAGATGTCACATTTCACCTTAGGGCCACCCTGGATGTGGCTGTTCATCCCTTTTAGTTCCTCTTGCATGGTGGGATTTCTGCTGGGGAGCAACCCTAGTACCCTGCCATGGCCAGTGCCCAGCGGGAGATGTTGCTTTGAGTGTGGCCCTTACAAAGCTGCACACTTGATCTCTTTGGAGGTTTTTTCTCCACCAGGTGCTTTTCCTGGTAGACAACTTTCTCTTAATTACCTTTTTTTTTTTTTTTTTTTTTTTTGTGTTGTTTCCAACCCTTGTTTTAAACCAAAATCTGTCACCCTAAGCACTGATGAACATCACAAACCAGGTTAGAGCTTCACTTTCCCACTGGATGGATCAGAGGCAGAGCTGCACTTACAGGTGCTGAGGAGATCACCTTGCACCTCCCCTGCAAACAGCTCTTTTCCTTGCTGGTGGGTTGCCTCAAGACAAAATACTAAGTTCTTTGGCAAAATGCAGGTCCTTTAAACTAGGGCCCTGGTGCTTTCTTGTGGAGACCCTAGGAAGATGCCAGGACCTGGTGCTGGATAGCTCTGCTTACAGTTCTGCAGTGGCTCCTGGCTGTGGGATGTGCTGCTCTGCCTGCGTGTTCCTTCACTGCTGCTGTGCCAGAGATGGTATCCATGGCCATATCTAGGAAGCACCAGTTGCTTCTGTAGTGGCTTTCTAGCCCCTCTAGGATGCTAACTTGCAGTTACCGCAGAGGCTGTTACTACCCCTGGTATTGTTTGCCCTTTTTTTTTGCCATAGTGTTTAATAAAATTTGGGGCACTCTGAATTATTTCAAGTGAAATGTATGAGTTCTAAGAGAGGAGGTATCAAGCGCTGTTTCGCAGTGAGGACCAATACTAGAAGATGGCTTTCAAGCATGCAGGTCTAAGCCCCTTTCAACCAGCACGCAGCCTAAAAATACCCCTCAGGTCTGCCTTCTCACGCCTGCAAGGCTCCTTTGCCTGCCTCCTGCTTTTTGTCTTCTCCTTGTCCCAGCGTCTCCTGGTCTTTCTGCTTCCCTTTCACAATCCACAAGAAAACAAGAGTTGGCCAAAGCCCATCCGCCCACAGAGGCTTGTGCATGGCTGCCTTTGTAGTGAGTGGTGGCAGGGATCTGTGCCCAGGGTGGTTACGGCTGTGGGATGTCTGAGAGGCCACCGCCCATCTTGCCCTGGGTGAAAGGGATAAATGGAGGGAGGGGTGTTGCTTCCTGGGTTGCAGCAGGGCTGGACTGACCTTGGCCAGCCATGTTTGTCAGGGCTGGCAGGGGAATGTGGGGTCATGGTAACCTGGCTTTAGTCACATCCCCTGGATGAAAGCCAGGAGATCCTGCTCTTCCTGGAGATCCTGCTGCCCTACCCCTCTGTCTCTCTCTGCTGTCCTCTTTGCAGTCACAGGGACAGGTACACTTTCCCTAGTGTGTCATGCTGAGCACCTCCAGGGAAAGGCAGGGCAGTAGGACAGGGCAGGAGTGCCTTGTTTTGGCCTGAGATGCCCTGACTCCATGGAGATGGGCAGGCAGCGCATGCAATGGGAGCGGCACGATGAGGGGCAGGAGAACCCATGCAGCAGGGAAGAGCCAGCTGGAGCATCATTAATACAGCAGCAGAAATACAAAAAACAAAGGGCTTCTGGGCAGGGCAACAGGTTTTGGCAGCATCAGGCACAGCTGCAGCTGGAAGTGATCTGTTGGGCTGGTGAATGGGAGAACTGGAGGCTCTTAGAAGGTGCCACTGGTGGGGCGCAAACTGTACCTTCAAGCTCATTTGCCCCAGCTGATGATCTGCATGAACATCCTCATTGTGGTGATTTAGGAGCCCGGAAGCATTTATTTGGAGCAGTGGCTGCATTTGCCCTTGCTACTATTTAAGTGCCTTAAGGCCATTGATTTTCAAGGGCATTCAGTGCTTTCAGGCCGCTGGTTCTTGACTGTGGGCACTCAGCAGCCTAACTTTCAGGGAATGTCAGCAAAGCTCCAGGTCTTGCACAGCCTAAAACACGTGTGTGCAACACACGTGGGCACACAGGGAGAGGCTGAGCCCAGAGCTGTTCCCCAGGATGGATTTATGCTTTGGAAGCCTTATGTGAGTGCTCCATCTCTGGCAGTGTTCAAGGCCAGGTTGGACAAAGCCTTGGGTGGCATAGTTTAGTGTGAGGTGTCCCTGCTTATGGCAGGGGGATTGGAACTAGAGGATCTTAAGGTCCTTTCCAACCCTAACGATTCTATGATTCTATGGGCTGAGGAATGCACCCACCCCGCTGGAGGCCGTGCATCCCTCTCCAACCCTCACCTGCCTGCACTGGATGTGTGACTTGGAGGAAAACTGGACTGTAAAGCAGAGCTGTAAATCTCCCTGGAAGCTGTTGTGGAAGTATTCCTGAAGGAGGCTGTTTTGCTTTGGGTTGCTGTGCTCTAATTCTTAAAAGCTTTGGCCTGCAGATAAAAAGCTTAGTCTCTAATCCTGTTCCACAGGAGTTCTCCTATGGAGAGCAGCGCAGAAACGCCTTGCTCTTTGGCCTCTCCTTGCATCCATGCTCTTCTTCCCCTCTCCATCCCACCTCTCCAGTTCTGCCATCTCTCCTGCCTTCTCCATCTTTTCATCCAATGACTCTGGGGGTACCTTAGGTGCAGCACCCATTGCCCTGCCTCTGGCCACCTTCATTTACCTGTGGCAGTGGCAGCGGGAGGTTCCCTACAGCCCTGCCAAGAGCTGTCTCACTGCCAAGGGCCTGGCTTATGCTCTGGCATAAACAGCGATGCTCTCCAGTGCTCACCAGCTCTCGTCTCTCTCCATCCCCATCCCTGTCCCCACTGCAGGTGTCTTCGACAACTGCTCACATACAGCCAGCGATAAGGGCTGGGCGCTGGGCATCCGTGCTCTGCAGCTCGGAGGCAAGAAGGATGCCCGCTTCTTCTTCTCCCTTCGCACGGACCGGGCAGCCACTGCCACCGAGGTGACTGCGTACCACCGGTACCGCCCCGAGGCATGGACCCACCTGGCTGCCAGCTACGATGGGCAATGGATGACTCTCTACGTGGACGGGGCACGGGTGGGCCGTGCTGGTGGGCAGGGAGGACCCCTGCACAGCGCGTTCATGGCCTCCTGCCGCACACTGCTGCTGGGGGGGGATGCCTGGGGGACTGCACATGCTTTCCGGGGACACCTGGCCAGGCTAGCCTTGTGGCAGGGCGCCCTGTCCCAACCCCATCTCCAGCGTCCCTTCTTAGAGGGGGCAGCCAGGGGGGCAGCAGGACTGGCTCTGGCTGCTGGCTTTGCCACCCCAGAGGAACGCTGGGCACCTTTTCG